>JAVJIF010007832.1:0-158564 GCA_038442645.1 Agave tequilana
GGACTCCAATCTATTGTGGTTAAATGCACATGTGCTCAAAGTTGAGCTTAAACTATTAATCTTATTTTCAAACATTATCTCACTAGTGGTGGCATGTAAAGCATGGTGAGATATAGAATCATTTTTCTTATTCTTTTACAAACATTTTTCTTTTCTTTTTCACAAATTTTTTTTTTTTAAAGACTTATTCTCTTGAAAAACAACTTCCTTTTGTTTTCCACCAAAGCAATATCATTTTTCAAAACCCTATTTCCTTCACATAGTCATTCATTTAGACATCAAGGAAATATTTTCATTTTTCAAAATCTCATTTTCTTTTCTAAGCATGCAATATTATTCCTAAATGAATCATGTTCTATATGCATGCAAGCAATTTTCTTTTTAAATTTTTATTTTCTTTCTTAATCATGTCATATTTCTCAAGTAGTAATTGACAAAAAGTGGAAAGCTCATCATATGACATGTTATCATCTTCTACCTCGGATTCGGTAGTTACCTCAAGGGGGTTATCCCTTGGACCATGTAGCACCGTTGGAGGTGTCGCTTCCAACGTCCGAATCGCTCCCGGCATAGTATAGTCCTTTTTCGCCAAGGGAGGTGCTGAAGTTCCATGCTACAAAAGCCGAATCAATGTTAGAAACCCTAGATAAATATCATCATTTAGGGTTGACTTAAAGCATGAAGGTCTTTTGCATTAGCCTCATATACTTGCTATCATTACATAAGATCTTTAATAGTAGCAAGATAAACATGAAATCCTAAGGCCTTGAGGTACAAGAACATCTTAACCTTCCAAATTTGGATGTTAAGAATGTCAAAAGTGGGTGGTGACATGAAGTCCATGGTGTGTGTACAAATAATGTGATTAGCCTAAAGTAGGATCTTTAACTCAAGGTTGTTAGACCCAAATCAAGAGCGCTAGCTCTGATACCAATTGTAAGTTCACCTAGAGGGGGGGGGTGAATAGGTGATGGCTAACCTAATGGTCACTAAATGACAATAATGCGGAATTAAAAACTATATGACCTAAACTAACTCTTACACTAAACACCACGTATAACACAAGAGTGTTGCCGAATTCCCCGTGAAGGGCTCTGGACAAACTCCTCTAGATTCCCTAGATAAGGTTGAGGTGCCGCGTTGGCTCTCTTGGTTAAATCAAGTGTTAGCAACAACCCAAGCAAGTATAACAATTTAAGCACACAAGTATATTAAGCATATAAATATAAACACTATAAATGAATGCAAGATATAGACAAGGAGATAGAGAGAGAGAGTGAGCAATCGCAAACACAAGAGATTTGTTTCGAGGTTCGAGCACACTTGCTCTACATCCCCGCCTTCGACACACGAAGGATTTCCACTAAGCACGATCCCAATGGATCTCTCCTTGGTGCCGCAACACCTACAATCCCTCGGACTCCCTAGTCCCGTACACACGCAAGCCCCACAAGCTTGCCGAGGCCGCACCTCAAACCAAGAGTTCACAATCGAACTCTAAACCACCGCGAGCACACTTGCCCGCCTCCTCAAAGTACAGAGAAAAGATCTTTGGTGATCACAACACTTTGATCACCTAAAAGCACTCTCACTACAACACTCCTATAGAATGAATAATCAATGGATGCTCAAGTGTTTGTGTGAGAAAACAAGGAAAGAGATGGTGGAGGAAAACTCAAAGAATCACTTTAAACACTCTTGATAAAACTCCCCTTTTGATTGGAAGTATTAGTTCTCAATTTAGTGAGAAAACCTCTTTTAATGAAGTGGGAAAAACTGGCTCAAAGTCCACTAAAAATCTTGGTGAAAACAATGCCCAAACCCCTAAATTTATAGGCTCAAAAAACTAGCCGTTGGGGTTCTGTCAGGCCTGTCGGTCGACCGTCCCGGCCGACCGCCAACGGTCATATTTCAGACCGTTTGAGCCATCGGTCGACCGCCGTCGACCGAGCCAGGATACAGAGAGCAATCTCTCTATCCGGTCGGCCGCCCGGCCGGCCGGGGCCTTTCCAGAGAGCAGAGCTCTCTGGACGGTCGACCGGGTCGGTCGCCGGCCCTCCTGCCATGCCCAGAACTGGCTGTGCACGTTTGTGCACGTCGGTCGACCGGGTCAGTCGACCGGCTGAAGCCATGTCAGTCTGAAATAGGGATTAAAACCTTGGTCTTTTTGGCTCACTTAAAATCCCATAAAATACTGAAAAATACAAAAATAGTTTTGATGTTATACTTTGATAAACAAACAGCTTGCATAAAATCAAGGCATGTTACAAATGTTTTGAACTATTTTTGTAATATGGAAATATTGGCTCAATTGAAAACTTGTATTTTTCTAAAACTTGTTTTCCAAATTTCTTCATGATACAAAAACAGATATTTTGAATTCATTAAAGCATAGTGTGTATGGATATGATCCACTACACAATAAGATATTTATGTTTTTGACATTAAGCATTAACATGGTTTTGGTTTAAAACATGTATATAAGAAAACACCAAAAACCAAAATGTATTTTTCCAAAGTAAAAATCTTTTCTAAAAATTCTTTTGTGAAAAAAACATATCTATCAAGAGTGTGTGTGTATATGTATTTGAGCAATCCACCACTATTCTATCCTTTACATTTTATCTAAAACAAAATCTTATACCTAGACACAAGTCTTCATCTTCTTGAAGTCTTCACTTGAAGCCTTCTCATCTTCTAGACTTGGTCCAAACACGATCCAACGAGCTCAACTCTTGATGTGGTCTTGATGCATAGGCTCATGAATCAACCGGTGCTAGCTCCAAAATATGACTTTAAATCCTTTGTTGAAGCTCCACACCTACTAAGATCTTGATCATAACTCTGACACTAATTAAACACAAGATCATTAGTACTATAACTTCATGAGTTGATCATCATCAAAACTAGAGTGATGGGCCTTTGGGCCAACAGGTTCCAGTGGTGGACTGGGCCAAGCGTTGCGACCCAACCAAGATAATGTGGCCCTGGAAGGAACCCACCATGACCTCTCTAACATGACCCATAAAAGAATGATTGATTGAATGGTATTAAAAAGTTTATCCCCATCTAATTTCCAATTTTTAAAAATAATTATTGAGTCATTTTCTTCAACATTCTTGTCCAACAATGAAGTGTGATTTTGGGAGATGATGGATTTGGACTCAAATAGACCAGGAAGAAAAACTGATACCGACTCGGGAATTTGACTTAGATCAAGTCGAGATTCAAAACAAGGAGTCAAAATTGGTTCAAAAATTGGGTCCAAACCAAAGAATTGATGTTCACACACTTTCCCCATCAATGAAGTATGATCATAAGATATTGGTGATTCAATTTACGGTGAACTGGTACAGGATTCAATGTTGACTCCGGAATAGAGAAAAAATCTGGTAACGATACCGGAATTATTATTGAATCAAAAAGTGAAAAGGATTCACCAACTTGAGGTTCAGGATCACTTTCAAGCTCAAGTTCAATTTCTGGAAAAGGATACTTGCCAAAATGTCAAGGATATGATGTTGGTCAAGTTCAGGTTGGTATGATGAAATTGAAGCTGGATTTCTAAAATGACATGATTCTTGGGTCCAATCAGTAGAGTTAGGGATATAAGGATCGGTCAAAGGTTGACAAGAAAGACTTTCCTCGCTCTCATTGATCAATTTGCTCATAAGTGAGTCTAACCTACTGATAGGTTGGGTAACAGAATTTAGATTTTGAATCATGTCTTCTATACTCTTTGCAATTGATTCTTCTTGAAAAGATGAGTATGGAAGTCGATTTTGGAAATTATAGTGAAATTGTGAGTCCATCGGATTTTGCGATTGCTGCTCGGACTCACGCAAGGGTTCCATACTCAAGTCCAGTATTGAAGTTTGTTCATTTTGAATAGGTGAGACTGGAAAGATGAGTAGGACTCTTGAAAATTTGGTTGAGATGATGAGTCCAACATGTTTTGCATTCTTTCACAAAAGACTTCCAAACGCTTTTCTAGCTCAGATTCTTCTTTAATTAGATACTCTAAAAAGGAGTATGTGGATTTTGATGTGGGAAGGATTGTGAATTGAGCAAATTTTGTATTTGTTGTAGGACTCTTCCATACTCCTTTCCAGATCATATTTTTTTTCAGTTGTAGAACAGGAAAATGAGTATATGAACCAAAATCAGGGAATGAACTTTGTGAAAATTGTGGATAAGGCGGTTGAAAATTTGACTCAGGGAAGGTGAATCCCCATTGACTCTGTGAAGAGTTGAAATTATTTTGAAAATTATAGTCATAAGATTGAGGATATGGGTCATATTGAGTCGGATAATCCCAACTCGGCATATATGGTTGGTTCATGTTGTACATAGCCGGGTCAGAGTTATCCGAATCAATATGGTCAAAGTGAAATATGGATTCATATTTTGATTGAAAGAATTATTGTTGTTAAAATCCATTTCACAATATACAAAAAAGAAAAACAAACAAACACAAACAAACAACAAAGAAAAAGAAAACAAGCCTATGCTAGGGTTGACTTAGACCTAGACGACTCCTAACTGGGTAGACTGTCCACGGGGGGTACATTGTCGGAAGCTGACCACAAGTTAATCGGCCATATAGGGGCAAGATCAGTGGGAGGTATCCGTGCCGGAGCAACGGGCCTAATTATGCCAAACCACTGTTCTTCGAGTTTCGCCTCTCAATCCCCAACCTTAGACACCGATTTGACAAGAGTCAACTTCTAACAACTTTTCCCTTAGGTCAATCTCTTAAATGAGTCCGAGATGTCCCTAGGGCCAACGTCTAGCAAATTTTATTAAGGCTTGGGTTGTGTGAGTGGGAGGTGATTTTTGGGCTAAGGGAGGGTAATGACTTCCCCACCTTATGTTGTCTTGGGTTTTGCCCTTAAGTTAAATTTGTGCAAGTGTGCAATATAGATAAGAATAAACACAAAAAAGCGAGTAAATCACTGAAGTATTTGTCCTAACTATATGCAATGCAATATGTATACCTCCTGCAAGATCACAACAACACAAGAATAAATACAGTATATTGGAATGAAAATTGACACGTGCCTGTTGACACTTTAAAAAGACAAGATTCTTACTGGCCTGAACAATGTCTAAACTTGTTGACATTTACAAAAGACAAGTGACAGACAAGCTAACGACCAGTTCTGTACCCATCTCCGAGGGACAAAGCAGCAACTTGGACTCTACTGATCCAGTGAAGCAGACAGTGAGCCCAGATTATCTCTGAAGAGACCTAAGCAGGTCTACGATGCTAGGTTAGCTCAACACTTAGCATCACATGGGCCCAAAGGGATAGCATCGCCTGAGAGGCTAAGATTGTCCAACTTCGCCTTGAAGCCATTCAAAGCTCCGTCAGGAAGCTAACTTATAGCTTCGCCTGAAGTACTCAGTTAACTCCGCAGAGAGTTAGCTTCGCTCGAAGCCACACGCAACCGTGCAGAAGGATGTTCGTAGCTTCGCCACAGATGTTATCTAGCTCCGCTGAAGAGCTCTCTTCTGACTTCGCCAGATGCTTCTTCCAGTTCCGCTGCGAGCTCGACGCGGCAGCTCCGCTGCGGGTCTGTTATGGTCAACCTTTGACCAATTAAATCTCCAGATGAGATCAAATCTATTCAGGATCAAGATCAAATCCAATCAAGATCAAATCTGAGATCAAATTTGGTAGTTGCTTGCCATAATCTCTTGACTCTCCTAAAACGAGTAAGAGGATCAGGGGAAATCTTCCAATTGTATGGAAAGAATCAAAAAGATCAAGAGGATCAACGTAACCTGCTACTTCTAGCTTCGCAGAAGCTGATCCTAGCCTCGCAGCAAGGCTACTTTCCAGATTTAAACAGATTTGATTCAATCTGTTTCCATATTTTCAAGGAACAATTATACCCCTGCTCTCCCTATAAATAGCCCGCCAGGGGCACAAGGAGAGCAAAGAGGACGCACGAGGCAAGAGGCTGAAAACAGAGAGAGGCTAAACAGAGATCTATTCTCTTGCTTCCAATAATTCAGAGACTTTAGAGAACTGCTTCTCTAATCAGGGTGCTGATACCCTAATACCTTCCTTCCTTTCAAGAATTTCTGGAACCAGGCGAGAAGGAATTCCTAAGTGAAGGCGGTTTTGAGAAGTAACAAGAGGGTTCTACCAACCTTCTGTTCTCCGATTCCCCGAACCAGGCGAGAAGGGAATCTCATCGCTCGCATCGTCAAAGGGACAAAGTGGCCGCGCGCTGACCAGACTCCTATCGGCACACTTCTCCAGAATCTCAGAAGAGATCTACCTGTAATCTTTTTAGAATACTTATAATTTAGCTCCTCGACACTTTTTTGTAAGTTTTCCCCTTTGCAAAATCAATGGAAAATAAGATGGCGACTCCGCTGGGGACTGATTTCTCCACTGTTGAGAATCAAGTGTCGCAATGCGACGAACAGACCTTCGGGTCTATCTCTGAATTCAAGGAAGCCGATGTGGCCAGAGCCCCTATGGCTAAATCTTCAAAGCAAGTCTCTGTGAAGACAGATAAGGCTCCCTGTGAGCCTACCGCGGTCCTCTGGCGCAACAAGGAAGCAGGCCCGCAATACAAAGATCAGGATCTTCAGCCCGTCACCTTCGAGAACCTAGTCGTTCACTTCGACCAAGGAAAATTCGAAGAACTCCTCTCTGGGGGTGGTCTAATGCTTCATGCACGGAAGCATAGAAAGGTCTCCATGGCCAGGGTTTCAGAACAGAACCAGAAGAAGAATTTTGCCATCACCCCTCAGCCTCGCGTGTGGCTAGTCAGGTTCCCTGCGAACCTACGTCTCCCTTGTCAAAGCAGATGTGGAAGCCAAAGCAGAAGGCTCTGAATAAAGCCTCAGGCTTAGCTACGCCACAAGTGCCTCTCTCTTGCGAATAAAAGGCAAGATGCCTGCCTGCTCCAACAAGGCTGCTAGCCGCGAAGTCACAACGGCGACCGTACCTTTGCCCAATTCAAGAGCAGCAACTCCTCGCGCCAGCCTCGTTCTCGTGAGCGAATCTACTGTACCTCAGGGTACGCATGATGTTCATAGCCGCGAAGCTGGAACCAAAGCACCACAGCGTGCTTCGTTCCCCAGTTCTTCAAGTACTAAGCTCGCTCTTCGCAGCGGAGCTAAGGGATTGTCCCTAAGTGCTGATAGCGTTGCTTATGCAGCTTCAGCGCCCAAGGGCTTTTCCAAAGCTTTTAGCCGCGAAGTTAGAGCCAAAGCACTATCTAAGGCTAATCGCCTTCGCAGCAGTATAGCGGATAAAGCACCACAGCGTGCTCCGCTTCCCAGTCTATCAGGCGCAAAGCTTGCGCTTTGTGGCAGAGCTAAGGGATCGTCCCTAAATGTTGACAGCGGTGCTTATGCAGCTTCAACATCCAAGGGCATTCCCAAGGTTCTTAGCCGCGAAGCTAGAACTGAAGCACTATTTAATGCTAATTGCCTCTGCGGCGATAAGAGGAGCAGGACATCGTCCTACGCGTAGTCCAACAGGGCCTCTGCACTGGATCATTTAGGCCCAACTGGGTCTGACTTGCGGGAATTCTTGATAAGCAAACGGAAGTCAGAATCTTTCCAAACTTCTTCCTCCTGTTGTCAACAAGTGGATGTCAGTTGGTGACAGTCCACTCAGTCCATTGCCGCTTAGGACCAATCCTTGCCGCTCCTCCAGGTCGACGGTCAGTTTTTGATCGACTGACGGCGCAAGCCCCGGTGAAACATCGCAAAAGGAGCATATCGCGAGATCTACCCTCTGCATCCGTTAACATGACCGGAAGAGGACGAAAGCTGCGCAGGGGCAGACAAGCATCCCACGACACTCCCTATAGTTCCCCAGATCCAGATTATAGCCCAGCTTGGGCGAAGTCTTGGTACATGAAGAAGGTGTCTTCCGCAACACCAGATCTAGGGTTGCAATACCCTACAGTTATGAACAGCCATCTTCCTCGACTGTACTAACCTCATCAGAACCAATGAAAGGATCAGTCTAATGGTCCGATGAAGAGGATGAAGACAGTGTGTATGCCTCTTCGGCGACGGTCAGCTCAGTACGAACAGACAGAGTATCAGTGAATATGACTGATAACGGTAATGATGACCTTCGTCGATGGTTGGAAGCTTAGGAGCAAACTTCTAAGACCCAGCAAGAAGCTTTGGACAACTTTCAACAGATGCTCGCTCAACTTCTCAATAACCGAAATAGCAATGATACCGGGAGTAACCATGATGAGGAGGAACATCTTAGCAATGAACAGCCAAGGACAGAGAAGTCAAAGGAGGGTTCTTCTTTGGACGCTGAAGTCCTTAAAGGCATCCAAGCTCAAATCGCGTCCCTAGCTCAGAGGGATAAATTAAAGAAAGTAGGGGCAGTCCGTCCTTACCCGCTGGAATGGGATTCAGTACCATACCCACCAAAGTTCAAACCACCAACATTACATACGTACGATGGTAAGAGCTCGCCAAACTAGCACATCTACTATTTTCGGTCGAAGACCGGTAATGTTATAGACAATGATGCTATCATGGCTAGGCTGTTCATTGGCACCTTAAAGGGGGTAGCATTTGACTGGTTCTGAAGTCTCCTTCCTGGCTCCGTCAATTCCTGGATCGACCTGGAAACCCGATTCCTTTCTCGTTTCTATGAGGACGATACCGAGGTAACCATGGACAAACTCCTCTCTACTGTACAGAAGAAGGGCGAATCTGTCCGTGACTACATTGAGCGGTTCAGAAACTTGTCTCTGATGTGCCCAGCAGGGATGCCATTACCCATGCTCTTACAGACGTGCAAGCACAACTTCTTAGACCAAATAGAGGTTCGCATGGGGCTGTCAAAGCCCATACCTAGAAAGAACTAGTCGAACAAGCTGAGATAGCCGAAAAATCGGCTAAAAAGTTCAAATCCACCCCTAAAGGCAAATGGGGTATGAATAATAAAGGACGTGGCGACATGGCGCAGTCTTCTCAAGCCAAAGGGAAAGAGACTATGTCCGTTGAATTATCAGAGGATGTTCAGTCGAAGGCCAAGAAGAGCGGCTTCAATAATCAGGAGTCTAAGTTTCCTCCGAAACAATACTCCTTCAAAGATGATCAGGTGGCCACAATATTCCATTTACTCCACAAAGGAAATAAACTGAAGCTGCCGGACGCTCGATGTCCAAATGAAATAGGACGCACGAACGATCCCAAATATTGTCTCTTTTATAGGATGATTCACCATCCTACCGACAAGTGCTTTGTCCTCAAGGACAGAATTCAAGCTTTGATTGACGCCGGAGTCCTGACGCTGAAGTCAGAACAAAATAAAGTCACTGCAAATATGGTGACCCTCGAGTTCGGCAAAACCCTAAAGGTCACAGTTCCTGACGGGACTTATCCAATCCCTGCACCACGGCTGGAAGTCAAGCATCCTTCAGCTAGAACTCAAGATAATAGGGATCTTGTTCCCTTGACATTGGAGACAGGGGAAATTATGTGGATACACCCAGACCTTGTCCAAGACGAACAATGGGATTCAAAGAAGTCCAAGTCGAAGGGAAAATCTTGCAATGTCATCTCTATCCTGTCAGACGATGACAATTTCACATCAGCTTCTCTCAGTGATTCTGAAGGAGAAAAGCACGCTTGCACGACGCAAGCTGATGTACCTCAGCCAACAGGTACTCGATCTGGAAAATCATACTTAAAACAGTATGAGAAAGCTACTGACGAGACACAACAGCAAACGACGTCAGTACAAGTATCAGCACCCGCTTCAGTTCCAACCAAGGGAAAGGAGAAGCCAAAGGAAGTCCAGTTCGACCATATCCTGAAGAAGCCTTCAAGCCTAGGGCTTGATATGCCCTTTCGTTTTGACATATACACCTAGGAATCTCAAAGAGCTTAGAGGCTTGCAAGGTAGACTGGCTTATATTAGAAGATTCATCGCAAATCTCTCAGGCCGCTGTCAACCGTTCACCCGACTCATGAAAAAGGGTGCTTCCTTTGTATGGGATCAAGCTTGTCAGGAAGCTTATGAGGATATCAAGACATATCTCACAAAACCTCCAGTCTTAGTGGCACCTACATCAGGGAAACCATTCTTACTTTATGTGAAAGCTATGGACCATTCTCTTGGTGCCCTGCTTGCTCAAAAAGACGACAATGGTTCGCTCAGTTCTTGCCTAAACTGCATAATGTTCTTCCTAATGAGGGGAGTTTTGTGAATTGGGTAGAATTTCTTCAAGAAGGCCTTGATGAAATCATCCCATGTCGTGACTGAATCTGCTGCCAAGCAGTACAACCATTTCTTTGCTAGGTCCTTTAGGGAAAAAGGGATGAAATGTAACTTAACGGCATCGTCTCCTAGCTGGGGTATACACATCATGAGGCATACTTCTTCAAATTTCCTAACAAAGAAGTATGCGTCCTCTGATTCTATACCATGAAATTTGGGAAGAGTGTTGATGAATTGAGGCTTTAACTCGAAGTTATTTCCGTTTGCTTCAGGAAGTTTTATGCAAGATGGAAGTGAGGTTCTGATCGGGTCAAATCTATCCTGAAGTGACGCCATCACCGGTTCTGGATGCAAGGGTAGAGAAGTGTTTCTTGTTAATCTGGAAGTTGACGGATCTCTCACCCACTCTTGCATGCAGCACACCACAAACAACGTGAAGATAACAAACAATCGAAAAAGAACAAAAAGCAAACAAAAGAAAGAAAAATAACCACAAAGCCTTAGTCTAAGGTACCTGGACCTAGACGACTCCTAACTGGTCGATTCTCCGGGGAAGGTTGTTGCAGGAACTCGACTACAAGCTAATCGGCCAGGAAAAGGCAAAGCTCGGGGGGGAGGCATCCGGGCGGAGCCACTGGCCTAATTACGCCAAACCACGGAGCTTTTGAGGCTTTACCTCTCAATCCACTTTCCTTAGACACCGATTTTGCAGGAGTATAGTTCTTGCAATTTCCAACCTCGGTTAATCTCTTAGTGAGTCCGAGATGTCCCTAGGGCCAACGTCTATTGATTTTTAGTTAAGGCTTGGGAAAGTGTGAGTGCACTTGGAGATGGTTTTTGGGCTAAGGAAGGGTGATGAAATTCCCACCTTATCTTGTTTATTTGGGTTTTGCCCTTAATGTCAATTGTGCAAGTGTGCAGTTTATTCACAACAAGTTAACATTCAAAGCGGTAAATCACTTCAAAATGTTGGTCCTATTCTATATGAATGCACACGTACCTTGTCTCCAGCACTCTTCAATAGAAATTGAAATGAATTGAAATAGACACGTGCCCTAAATGCAAAAGTCTAGTCCAAATTTCAATTAAGCAACAAGTGAATTTCTATTGAGTTTATTACACATGCATGGGGTGAAGCATCCAAGGAAACTAAAAATTTAGAAAGCAATTTTTTTTTTAGCGGCTTTCGGCAACCCTGCAAACGAGTTTGTTAGTACTTCAATCGGAAAAACTCGCTTTTACACGAATTTTTCCGAGGGCAAATGAATCCTCGCGCAATGTCCTTGGCCACCTCTTTCGCTTCCCGTGATAATGAGCTCCTTGGTACTTCTCCTACACACAAAAAGAACAATCTTTAGTAGTGAACAATAAAGCCGTTCCCTCCCCGGCAACGGCGCCAAAATTTGATCGGCAAAAAGCAAGCACTAAAATAAGAGAAGGAAGTGTGGGTTGATGTTACTGCTTTTGCGATTCTTCCGTAGTAGCGAAGTGGCTATACGGGTCGTATCCACAAGGAGGGAGAGCGATGGAAGCTTGATGCGGCTTCAAAGTTCAAGAAGAAAGAAAGTTCTTTGTTTCCAAATAAAGAATTGAAAAGTGAAAATAAGTTGTTTGAAGAATTGTTGGAAAATGTTTTGGTAGTTTGTAAAAGTGGATTTTTTTCTTAGTTGTAAAAACGCATGGCTAACTTTCTACTAAGTGCTTCCACTAATTTCTAACATTTTGAAGATAGCCTCACGATGGATCATAGGCGAACATAACCCTTGTGCATTGGAACTATTCACGCGGAAATCGAGTGAAAGTTCATCCTAAAACTTAGCTTTACACGGCAAAAACTCGGACATTCCCTTATCAAGATCCGATAGAAGGCGAGAATAAGGGAAGACTCGAGTGTAATATTGATATCGGCAAAGTTAAAAGGAAAAGTCTCTAACTTACAATAACAAGTAAAGTACACAACCCATTGATCATCAAAAACTCATTAAGCATGAAGTATAAGAAAGTAAATACTTGTAGGTAAATTAGAGTTAGAATCCTCGTCTTAAGATGCCATAGCTCTTGTTTGCACAAGGCTTATTTGACACTATTGACTCATTTGGGTTATCAATCAAGTGTTAGAAATTAGTGGGTTAGTAGTTAGTTAGCCATGCTAAGGAAAAGTTAGTTAGCCATAAAAGTAAAAGAAACAACAAAGGAAAAGAAGTTGAGAGGAAGGGAGTTACACTACAACAAGAAACAACAAAAGGAAGAAGTAAAGAGAAATGAGTTTACACTATAACAAGAAAGTAAAAGCAAATGAAAGCACAAGTAAATTGAAAGAAGGAAGAGAAGTAGTACTTGTATTAGCTTGTCACCCTTCAAATACAACACTTACACACTCTCTCTCTTTCACTCTAATGGCTAAAACTAAAACTAGAAGAAGCAAACTAAGCAACTACAATTCCTAGCAACAAAACACAAAAATACAACTCTATTCTCTGGATCTGGTTCAACTGAAGACCCCTGGGGGGTATTTATAGGCACCAGGGGAAAGGGGCCACGTGGGTGACCCATGGCCCGAAGCGCAGGCGCGTGCGCGCCCAAAGGGCCGCGGAAACGTGGCCCTGCCAGGACGGCGGGCGCCTAGCTTCAGGCAGCGCGTCGCCCAGTCTGTCTTCTGACGCCTTGATCTTCTGGATTTGCGATTTGATGCCCTAGACTGACAAAATCTTCACTCTAAAGTCAATGGCTACTTGGTAGGCTTTTAATCACCAATTAAATGGTGATTTAGGTCTTCTTCTTCATTTGCACACCATGGACCTAGGATCAAGCAAGCAAGGTTTTATTAGCAAAATTTTACATGAAATAAATACGAGAATGTGATGAAAATTATGCAAAATTAGAGACTAATCATTGCCTCACATGTATCATTGGCCATCACTAGTCCTTGGTTCAAGAGCGATTCAAAGCATGACCCATATGTAACTCATCACAACCCAACTCAACAAAACAAGAGCAAGCTACACTTAAACCATCAAACTAAAAGTAAGTATGGAGTAAAGTAATGTTAGCTTGTTAGAGAGTTAGGAAGTTAGAGTGTTAGATCCATCATCATGAGCCATCAATGGCTCTTGCAAGAGCAAGGCCAAGTAGAGGCTATTAGATTTATGTGGATTATCAAATAAGAAGTTAGACTAGTTGGTGGTTAGTAGTTAGTTGCCATGAGAGAAAAATTAGCTACACACGTAAAAGAAGTTAGATAGAAAACAAAGAGAGGTAAAAAGAGCACCTTTTATAGCTTGTCACCTTCTATTACAAGCACTCTTGCATTCCACTCATGTATCACTCTTTCTCCTAATACAAAATCTACAAAATGGAAAATATAAGGGAGGAAGAAGAAGAACTAACCTAACCTAAACTAAACTACAACATGAAAAGAAAAAAACTACCTAAACTCTGTATATCTTCAACTCTGGAACCCACGGGGGTCTTTATAGCCACCAGGGAAGGGGGGACAGGGGGACAACCTCTGGCCCAAAACGCGGCCGCGGCCGCGGCCATACAGTGGCCGCGCGCGGCGCTTCGAGTTGCGCGATGTCTTGTCTGTTTCCTGTCAGGTGAGGTTCCCGGTTTCTGGTTTCTGCCCCCTGGTTTTGACGAATCAGCTCTTCTAGGTCAATGGCTAATCATGTAGGCTTTTAATCACCAATTAAATGGTGATTTAGGGTCTTCTTCTTCATTGCACACCATGGACGTAGAATCAAGCAAGCAAAGCTTTATTAGCAAAATTTTATACGAAATAAATGTAAAGATGTGGTATAAAATATGCAGTTTTAGAGACTAATCACACCCCACACTTATCTTTTGCTCGTCCCAAGCAAAACAAAAACTAAGGAATTATTACACCACTTTCGCAGGTGACGCGATTGCACTGAGCATGTGCAACAAGCTGTTAAACCTCTAAGTTTCCCCTAGAGGAGGAGTTTTGTCTCCTGAGGGTTTTCAGCGGATTACACCCACAAAATTCATAAGAAAGAAATCAAATGTTAGTATTTGTGAAAACGCATTTTGAAAATAGAGAAAAGTGTTGAAGTATTTTTGCAAAAATATAAGTGATCCAAGGTCAGAGGTTAACCAGAAATTGTTCTTTCTTAAACTAAGTCAAAATGCAAAAAATCTTGTTATAAATTAAATGTAAGAATTTAAAATTGAATTGATTCTTTGACCTTTCATAAAACTCTTAGAAAAATATGCACTTTGTGGACTGTGAAGATTTTTAGGATATTGACTCAAACTTTCATGCCATTTGTTTATATTATTATATATATATATATATATATATATATATATATATATATATATTCTTTTTCTTTCCTTAGTTTTCTTAGGCTTTCTTATTTACTCGGGTAGTGAGCCTTTAGCCGGTGACTCCCAAACCAGATGGTGTTAGGGCACCAGATGAGAAAACATCCCTCGGACTTAAGGACTCGAGTAAACAAGGCCACAAAACTAAAGAGGATTATTTTATTTTTGTCCACCGTTTTAGGTGTGAATAATCATGCTTCCTGAGGCATAATTACCCAACTTCAATAAGTGGTTTTTATCATTTTTTTAAAAATATATTTTTATGGCATTTCCAGTCTTTGTTTCAATCCCAAAAATTGTGTAAGTGTGAAGTGCATAAATCTAAGGCAAAAAATTCAAGATCAAATTATCTTTTCAATCTTACTTTCTTATCCTAAAATTTAAACAAGATCTATTATTTTGACTTTGTTTAAAAATTCATAATTTTAGGTCTTCCTAATTCTTAAGATAATCTTAATTTTCTTAAAAATGGATCAAAACTATTTCTCTTAATTCAAAAAGTTTTGTAAAAGAAAAGAAAAGAATTTTTATAATTTTTTTTAATTAAAAAGAAGTGTAAAAGAAAGAAAATGTAAAACTAACTATGTTAGTAAACCCTCCCCCACACTTATCTCAAGCATTGTCCTCAATGCATCGTGAATGTGTATATACATGAAACAAATGAGAAGGGAAGAAAAATTACCTCATGGTGGTGGTTCCAGTGGTGGTCTGACTGGGCCAAGCGTTGCGACCCAACCAAGATAATGTGGCCCTGGAAGGAACCCACCAATGACCTCTCTAACATGACCCAATAAAAGAATGATTGATTGAATGGTCTTAAAAAGTTTATCCCCATCTAATTTCCAATTTTCAAAATAATTATTGAGTCACTTTCTTCAACATTCTTATCCAACAATGAAGTGTGATTTTGGGAGATGATGGATTTGGACTCAAATAGATCAGGAAGAAAAACTGATACCGACTCGGGAATTTGACTTAGATCAAGTCGAGATTCAAAACAAGGAGTCAAAATTGGTTCAAAAATGGGGTCCAAACCAAAGAATTGATGTTCACACACTTTCCCCATCAATGAAGTATGATCATAAGATATTGGTGATTCAATTTTACGGTGAACTGGTACAGGATTCAATGTTGACTCCGGAATAGAGAAAAAATCTGGTAACGATACCGGAATTATTATTGAATCAAAAAGTGAAAAGGATTCACCAACTTGAGGTTCAGGATCACTTTCAAGCTCAAGTTCAATTTCGGGAAAAGGATAACTTGCCAATGATGTTGGTCAAGTTCAGGTTGGTATGATGAAATTGAAGCTGGATTTCTAAAATGACATGATTCTTGGGTCCATCAGTAGAGTTAGGGATATAAGGATCGGTCAAAGGTTGACAAGAAAGACTTTCCTCGCTCTCATTGATCAATTCGCTCATAAGTGAGTCTAACCTACTGATAGGCTGGGTAACAGAATTTAGATTTTGAATCATGTCTTCCATACTCTTTGCAATTGATTCTTCTTGAAAAGATGAGTATGGAAGTCGATTTTGGAAATTATAGTGAAATTGTGAGTCTATCGGATTTTGCGATTGCTGCTCGGACTCACGCAAGGGTTCCATACTCAAGTCCAGTATTGAAGTTTGTTCATTTTGAATAGGTGAGACTGGAAAAGATGAGTAGGACTCTTGAAAATTTGGTTGAGATGATGAGTCCAACATGTTTTGCATTCTTTCACAAAAGACTTCCAAACGCTTTTCTATCTCAGATTCTTCTTTAATTAGATGCTCTAAAAAAGGAGTATGTGGATTTTGATGTGGGAAGGATTGTGAATTGAGCAAATTTTATATTTGTTGTAGGGACTCTTCAGTACTCCTTTCCAGATCAGATTTTCTTCAATTGGTAGAACAGGAAAATGAGTATATGAACCAAAATCGGGAATGAACTTTGTGAAAATTATGGATAAGGAGGTTGAAAATTTGACTCGGGGAAGGTGAATCCCCATTGACTCTGTGAAGAGTTGAAATTATTTTAAAATTATAGTCATAAGATTGAGGATATGGGTCATATTGAGTCGGATAATCCCAACTCAGCATATATGGTTGGTTCATGTTGTACATAGCCGGTCAGAGTTATCCGAGTCAAATGAGGTCAAAGTGAAATATGGATTCATATTTTGATTGAAAGAATTATTGTTGTTAAAATCTATTTCACAATATACAAAAAAGAAAACAAACAAACAAACAAACAAAGAAAAAGAAACAAGCCTATGCTAGGGTTGACTTAGACCTAGACGACTCCTAACTGGGTAGACTGTCCACGGGGGGTACATTGTCGGATGCTGACCACAAGTTAATCGGCCAGGTAGGGGCAAGATCAGTGGGAGGTATCCGTGCCGAAGCAACGGGCCTAATTATGCCAAACCACTGTTCTTCGAGGTTTCGCCTCTCAATCCCCAACCTTAGACACCGATTTGACAAGAGTCAACTTCTAACAATTTTTCCCTTAGGTCAATCTCTTAAATGAGTCCGAGATGTCCCTAGGGGCCAACGTCTAGCAAATTTTATTAAGGCTTGGGTTGTGTGAGTGGGAGATGATTTTTGGGCTAAGGGAGGGTAATGACTTCCCCACCTTATGTTGTCTTGGGTTTTGCCCTTAAGTTAAATTTGTGCAAGTGTGCAATATAGATAAGAATAAACACAAAAAAGCGAGTAAATCACTGAAGTATTTGTCCTAACTATATGCAATGCAATATGTATACCTCCTGCAAGTAACAACAACACAAGAATAAAATACAAGATATTGGAATGAAAATTGACACGTGCCTGTTGACACTTTAAAAAAGACAAGAATCTTACTGGCCTGTACAATATCTAAACTTGTTGACATTTACAAAAGACAAGTGACAGACAAGCTAACGACCAGTTCTGTACCCATCTCCGAGGGACAAAGCAGCAACTTGGACTCTACTGATCCAGTGAAGCAGACAGTGAGCCCAGATTGTCTCTGAAGAAACCTAAGCAGGTCTACGATGCTAGGTTAGCTCAACACTTAGCATCACATGAGCCTAAAGGGATAGCCTCACCTGAGAGGCTAAGATTGTCCAACTTCGCCTTGAAGCCATTCAAAGCTCTGTCAGGAAGCTAACTTACAGCTTCGCCTGAAGTACTCAGTTAACTCCGCAGAGAGTTAGCTTCGCTTGAAGCCACACGCAACCGTGCAGAAGGATGTTCGGTAGCTTCGTCACAGATGTTATCTAGCTCCGCTGAAGAGCTCTCTTCTGACTTCGCCAGATGCTTCTTCCAGTTCCGCTGCGAGCTCGACGCGGCAGCTCCGCTGCGGGTCTGTTATGGTCAGCCTTTGACCAATTAAATCTCTAGATGAGATCAAATCTATTCAGGATCAAGATCAAATCCAATTAAGATCAAATCTGAGATCAAATTTGGTAGTTGCTTGCCATAATCTCTTGACTCTCCTAAAACGAGTAAGAGGATCAGGGGAAATCTTCCAATTGTATGGAAAGAATCAAAACAGATCAAGAGGATCAACGCAACCTGCTACTTCTAGCTTCGCAGAAGCTGATCCTAGCCTCGCAGCAAGGCTACTTTCTAGATTTAAACAGATTTGATTCAATATGTTTCCATATTTTCAAGGAACAATTATACCCCTGCTCTCCCTATAAATAGCCCACCAGGGGCACAAGGAGAGGGACCTCCAGAAGGAGAGCACAGAGAACGCACGAGGCAAGAGGCTGAAAAACAGAGAGAGGCTAAACAGAGATCTATTCTCTTGCTTCCAATAATTCAGAGACTTTAGAGAACTGCTTCTCTAATCAGGGTGCTGATACCCTAATACCTTCCTTCCTTTCAAGGAATTTCTGGAACCAGGCGAGAAGGAATTCCTAAGTAAAGGCGGTTTTGAGAAGTAACAAGAGAGTTCTACCAACCTTCTGTTCTCCGATTCCCCGAACCAGGCGAGAAGGGAATCTCATCGCTCGCATCGTCAAAGGGACAAAGTGGTCGCGCGCTGACCAGACTCCTATCGGCACACTTCTCCAGAATCTCAGAGGAGATCTACTTGTAATCTTTTTAGAATACTTGTAATTTAGCTCCTCGACACTTTTTTGTAAGTTTTCCCCTTTGCAAAATCAATGGAAAATAAGATGGCGACTCCGCTAGGGACTGATTTCTCCATTGTTGAGAATCAAGTGTCGCAATGCGACGAACAGACCTTCGGGTCTATCTCTGAATTCAAGGAAACCGATGTGGCCAGAGCCCCTATGGCTAAATCTTCAAAGCAAGTCTCTGTGAAGACAAATAAGGCTCCCTGTGAGCCTACCGCGGTCCTCTGGCGCAACAAGGAAGCAGGCCCGCAATACAAAGATCAGGATCTTCAGCCCGTCACCTTCGAGAACCTAGTCGTTCACTTCGACCAAGGAAAATTCGAAGAACTCCTCTCTAGGGGTGGTCTAATGCTTCATGCACGGAAGCATAGAAAGGTCTCCATGGCCAAGGTTTCAGAACAGAAACCAGAAGCAGAATTCTGCCAACACCCCTCAGCCTCGCGTGCGGCTAGTCAGGTTCCCTGCGAACCTACGTCTCCCTTGTCAAAGCAGATGTGGAGGCCAAAGCAGAAGGCTCTGAATAAAGCCTCAGGCGTAGCTACGCCACAAGTGCGTCTCTCTTGCGAAGAAAAAGGCAAGATGCCTGCCTGCTCCAACAAGGCTGCTAGCCGCGAAGTCACAACGGCGACCGTACCTTTGCCCAATTCAAGAGCAGCAACTCCTCGCGCCAGCCTCGTTCTCGTGAGCGAATCTACTGTACCTCAGGGTACGCATGATGTTCATAGCCGCGAAGCTGGAACCAAAGCACCACAGCGTGCTTCGTTTCCCAGTTCTTCAAGTACTAAGCTCGCTCTTCGCAGCGGAGCTAAGGGATTGTCCCTAAGTGCTGATAGTGTTGCTTATGCAGCTTCAGCGCCCAAGGGTTTTTCCAAAGCTTTTAGCCGCGAAGTTAGAGCCAAAGCACTATCTAAGGCTAATCGCCTTCGCAGCAGTATAGCGAATAAAGCACCACAGCGTGCTCCGCTTCCCAGTCTATCAGGCGCTAAGCTCGCGCTTTGTGGCGGAGCTAAGGGATCGTCCCTAAATGTTGACAGCAGTGCTTATGCAGCTTCAACATCCAAGGGCATTCCCAAGGTTCTTAGCCGCGAAGCTAGAGCTGAAGCACTATTTAATGCTAATTGCCTCTGCGGTGATAAGAGGAGCATGACATCGTCCTATGCGCAGTCCAACAGGGCCTCTGCACTGGATCGTTTAGGCCCAATTGGGTCTGACTTGTGGGAATTCTTGATAAGCAAAAGGAAGTCAGAATCTTTCCAAACTTCTTCCTCCTGTTGTCAACAAGTGGGATGTCAGTTGGTGACAATCCACTCAGTCCATTGCCGGCTAGGACCAATCCTTGCCGCTCCTCCAGGTCGACGGTCAGTTTTTTGATCGACTGACGGCGCAAGCCCCGGTGAAACATCGCAAAAGGAGCATATCGCGAGATCTACCCTCTGCATCCGTTAACATGACCGGAAGAGGATGAGAGCTGCGCAGGGCAGACAAGCGTCCCACGACACTCCCTATAGTTCCCCAGATCCAGATTATAGCCCAGGCTTGGGCGAAGTCTTGGTACATGAAGAAGGTGTCTTCCGCAACACCAGATCTAGGGTTGCAATACCCTACAGTTATGAACAGCCATCTTCCTCGACTGCACTAACCTCATCAGAATCAATGAAAGGATCAGTCTAATGGTCCGATGAAGAGGATGAAGACAGTGGGTATGCCTCTTCGGCGATGGTCAGCTCAGTACGAACAGACAGAGTATCAGTGAATATGGCTGATAACGGTAATGATGACCTTCGTCGATGGTTGGAAGCTCAGGAGCAAACTTCTAAGACCCAGCAAGAAGCTTTGGACAACATTCAACAGATGCTCGCTCAACTTCTCAATAACCGAAATAGCAATGATACTGATAGTAACCATGATGAGGAGGAACATCTTAGCAATGAACAGCCAAGGACAGAGAAGTCAAAGGAGGGTTCTTCTTTGGACGCTGAAGTCCTTAAAGGCATCCAAGCTCAAATCGCGTCCCTATCTCAGAGGGATGAATTAAAGAAAGTAGGGGCAGTCCGTCCTTACCCGCTGGAATGGGATTCAGTACCATACCCACCAAAATTCAAACCACCAACGTTACATACGTACGATGGTAAGAGCTCGCCAACCAGCTCTACTATTTTTGATCTCAGACCTGTAATGTTATAGACAATGATGCTATCATGGCTAGGCTGTTCATTGGCACCTTAAAGGGGGTAGCATTTGACTGGTTCTGAAGTCTCCCTCCTGGCTCCATCAATTCCTGGATCGACCTGGGAACCCGATTCCTTTCTCGTTTCTATGAGGACGATACCGAGGTAACCATGGACAAACTCCTCTCTACCGTACAGAAGAAGGGCGAATCTGTCCGTGACTACATTGAGCTGTTCAGAAACTTGTCTCTGATGTGCCCAGCAGGGATGCCATTACCCATGCTCTTACAGACGTGCAAGCACAACTTCTTAGACCAAATAGAGGTTCGCATGGGGCTGTCAAAGCCCATACCTGGAAAGAACTAGTCGAACAAGCTGAGATAGCCGAAAAATCGGCTAAAAAGTTCAAACCATCCACCCCTAAAGGCAAATGGGGTATGAATAATAAAGGACGTGGCGACATGGCGCAGTCTTCTCAAGCCAAAGGGAAAGAGACTATGTCCGTTGAATTATCAGAGGATGTTTAGTCGAAGGCCAAGAAGAGCGGCTTCAATAATCAGGAGTCTAAGTTTCCTCTGAAACAATACTCCTTCAAAGACGATCAGGTGGCCACAATATTCCATTTACTCCACAAAGGAAATAAATTGAAGCTGCCGGACGCTCGATGTCCAAATGAAATAGGACGCACGAACGATCCCAAATGTCTCTTTCATAGGATGATTCACCATCCTACCGACAAGTGCTTTGTCCTCAAGGACAGAATTCAAGCTTTGATTGACGCCGGAGTCCTGACGCTGAAGTCAGAACAAAATAAAGTCATTGCAAATATGGTGACCCTCAAGTTCGGCAAAACCCCAAAGGTCACAGTTCCTGATGGGACTTATCCAATCCCTGCACCACGGCTGGAATCAAGCATCCTTCAGCTAGAACTCAAGATAATAGGGATCTTGTTCCCTTGACATTGGAGACAGGGGAAATTATGTGGATACACCCAGACCTTGTCCAAGACGAACAATGGGATTCAAAGAAGTCCAAGTCGAAGGGCAAATCTTGCAATATCATCTCTATCCTGCCAGACGATGACAATTTCACATCAGCTTCTCTCAGTGATTCTGAAGGAGAAAAGCACGCTTGCACGACGCAAGCTGATGTACCTCAGCCAACAGGTACTCGATCTGGAAAATCATACTTAAAACAGTATGAGAAAGCTACTGACGAGACACAACAGCAAACGACGTCAGTACAAGTATCAGCACCCGCTTCAGTTCCAACCAAGGGAAAGGAGAAGCCAAAGGAAGTCCGGTTCGACCATATCCTGAAGAAGCCTTCAAGCCTAGGCTTGACATGTCCTTTCGTTTTGATATATCCACCTAGGAATCTCAAAGAGCTTAGAGGCTTGCAAGGTAGACTGGCTTATATTAGAAGATTCATCGCAAATCTCTCAGGCCGTTGTCAACCGTTCACCCGACTCATGAAAAAGGGTGCTTCCTTTGTATGGGATCAAGCTTGTCAGGAAGCTTATGAGGATATCAAGATATATCTCACAAAACCTCCAGTCTTAGTGGTACCTACATCAGGGAAACCATTCTTGCTTTATGTGAAAGCTATGGACCATTCTCTTGGTGCCCTGCTTGCTCAAAAAGACGACAATGGTCACGAACATGGTATTTATTATCTGAGCAGGACTCTGATAGGGGCGGAATCTCACTATAATCCTATCGAGAAGGAGTGCTTAGCTCTTGTCTTGCCGTTCAGAAGACACGACATTATTTGGTCGGCCAAACCATACATGTCATCTCCAGAGTGAATCCTTTGAGTCTTCTCATGACGAAGCCAGGATCATTGAATTCAAAATTAGCTAAATGGGCGCTTCTTTTGTCTCAATACGACATGATCTTTATCCCTCAGAAGGCGGTTAAAGGCCAGGCCCTTGCAGAGTTCTTGGCCGCTCATCCAGTTCCGGAACATTCAAAACTTCATGAAGATATTCCAGATGAAGTCTTCGAATCCAATGTAACCTCAGAGGATGAAGTTTGGCAGATATTATTCGATGGAGCATCACGAATAGGCCCTAAAGGCAAGATCATTGCCGGCGTGGGGGTTGTGTTTATCTCTCTACAGAATCATGTCCTTCCTAGAGCATTCTCTCTGACGGAATCATGCTCTAACAATGTAGCAGAATATAATGCTCTGCTTATTGGTCTTCAGCTCACCCACGGAATGGGGGTACGCTACCTCAAAGCTTACAGCGATTCAAAACTGATTATCAGTCAGGTTAAAGGCGAATATGAGGTCCGTCATGAAGACTTGGTGCCTTATTATCACACGGTCATCGAATTGGCTAATCTGTTTGATGGTTTCTACATCGGGCACGTGTCTCGATCTCAGAATACCAAGGCGGACGCTCTTGCTGCATTAGCTACAACACTAGCCTTGCCAGTCAACACCGAGTATCACCTCACAGTGGCGACTCGACACCTTGTCTGCTCTAAACATATGTTAAGAACCAGAGAGGTCTATAATATCTCGACGGAGTTGGAGCTGAGAGATTGGCGATTTCCTTTCATCGATTATGCTCTACATGGTCTGTTGCCAGACAATCCTAAAGAAGCAGCATCTATCAGACGAAGGTCTCTCCATTTTCATTATGACCCAACTCTGAAGACACTTTACCGTCGTTCATATGACGGTGTCCTCCTTCGTTGCCTTTCTAATTCAGAGGCGCGGGAAGTGCTTAAAGAAGCACACGACGGCATATGTGGAGCTCATCAGCCAGGTCCAAAACTTAAAGACAGATTGCATAGGCTTGGATATTATTGGCCAACCATGATAGCCGATGCCATCCAATATGCACGAAGGTGTAAAGCATGCCAAATTCATGCGGACTTCATACACCAGCCTCCGGAGTTGCTCCACCCAACTGTTGCTTCATGGCCATTTGAAGCATGGGGAATCGATGTCGTAGGGCCAATCAGCCCCTCTTCGATAAGAGGTCACCGGTTTATCTTAGCAATAACCGATTACTTTTCAAAGTGGGCAGAAGCCATACCACTGGTTGAAGTCAAAACTTCTAACATGGTTAATTTCATCAAACACCATATCATCCATCAATTTGGTGTCCCTAGGCAGATCATCCATGATAACGGTCCCCAATTCATAAGCCAGGTATTCTATCGATTCTACGATAAATACCGAATTCAGAATGTGGCTTCAACTGCCTATAATCCTGCCGCTAATGGCTTGGCGGAAATATTCAACAAGACGATCATCAAGTTACTCAAAAAGTTCGTCTCCTCGAATAAGCGAGATTGGGACGAAAAGCTTGGTGAATGTCTTTGGGCCTACCGAACCACAGTTCGGACCCCGACAGACAATACGCCTTTTTCCCTGGTGTACGGGTGTAAAGCAGTCATACCGTTGGAAATCCAGATGCCGTCATTACGGGTTGCTCTGATCACTAAGATCACATCAGAGGACAACGATCGGTTGCGTCTTCAAGAGCTCGAAGCCTTAGATGAGAGGCAGTTACAAGCTCAGCAGCACATCGAGTTGTATCAAGCTCGGATCTCAAAAGCCTTCAATAAGAAGGTCAAACAAAGAGTCTTCCAGAAAGGAGATTTGTGTTAGCCGTCAGATGACCAATGATCATGACGCACAAAACCAAAGGTAAATTTCAGCCCAAATGGGAGGGACCGTTTGTAATAGAAACAGTCTATTCAAACGGAGCATATCGCCTTATGACTTCAGATGGTGATTTACTCATGATGCCGATCAATGGCAAGTTCTTAAAGAAGTATTATCCTTGATTAAGGATCCTTCTCATGATCAAGTTAACACTACACCTCTGATCAAGACCTTCAAATCCAAGGTACACAGAAAGAGCTCTCTCTTCCTCCAAACGAGATCATGCAACCATAAACAGTAGGAACTCGGTCATACACTGGTTGTCTCAAAGGAGAATCAAGGTTACACATGCACTAACCACATGACCCAACACCTTTAACGGTTAAGGATAGAGAAAAATGTTGGCCTTTAAGCCCAACATGAGTCCTCGACAACTCATCATGCTGAGGGGAATAGCATGGCTAGCCCGACTCAAACGGTAGTTGGTAAAGGCATATCAAACCCGTTGACAGCTGAGGATTTGTTAAAAATCCTAAGGGACCAGTTTCCATTTGATTCCCTCTCCAAAATCACATACCAATTCTCATCCATAGAATGGTAAGACCACATATAAAAATCTTTCCATCCATTTCGTTGTTACGTTAACATTAAACCTATGACAGTGATTTCCTCGTTTCTCCCCGTGAGAATGAGACCCCTTTTCATGCTATGTTTAACAGTATACCTCTGGCATCCATTTCGCTGTTACGTTAACATTAAACCTATGACAGTGATTTCCTCGTTTCTCCCCGTGAGAACGAGACCCTTTCCATGCTATGTTTAACAGTATACCTCTGGTATCCATTTCGCTGTTACGTTAACATTAAACCTATGACAGTGATTTCCTCGTTTCTCCCCGTGAGAATGAGACCCCTTTCCATGCTATGTTTAACAGTATACCTCTGGCATCCATTTCACTGTTACGTTAACATTAAACCTATGACAGTGATTTCCTCGTTTCTCTCCCGTGAGAACGAGACCCTTTCATGCTATGTTTAACAGTATACCTCTAGCGTCCATTTCGCTGTTACGTTAACATTAAACCTATGACAGTGATTTCCTCGTTTCTCTCTACGAGAACGAGACCCTTTTCATGCTATGTTTAACAGTATACCTCTGGCATCCATTTCGCTGTTACGTTAACATTAAATCTATGACAGTGATCTCCTCATTTTTCGCAATGAAAACGAGACCTTTTTCCAAATCCCATCAGAACTTCGAGCTTGGTGGTTTCTCCATCGGTTATGTCATTGCGACCTCTGAACCGACAGATAGCCAAGTCTCACCTTTCAGTCCGTCAAGGACTACTTTGAGCTTGATGGCTTCTCAATCGGTTATGTCATTGTGACCTCTGAACCGGCAGATAGCCAAGTCTCACCTTTCAGTCCGTCAAGGACTACTTCGAGCTTGGTGGCTTCTCAATCGGTTATGTCATTGCGACCTCTGAACCGACAGATAGCCAAGTCTCACCTTTCAGTTCGTCAAGGACTACTTCGAGCTTGGTGACTTTCTAATCAGTTATGTCATTGCGACCTCTGAACCGGCAGATAGCCAAGTCTCATCCTTTAGTCCGGTAAGGACTATTGCTTTGTCATCATACGACAGAATTTGGAGCTTGGCGGTTTCTCCATCGGTTATGTCATTGCGACCTCTGAACTGGCAGATAGCCAAGTCACATTTTTTTAGTACAGTAAGGACTATTTTCTCAGGTGGCTGTAATACAACTTGGAAGCGACAATTCAGAAGATAAAACAAGTTGGAAATACAATAGGGGAGTCAAAACAAAATTACTTTTATTGATTCCAAAAAGAAGGGATACATGAGGACACATATATTACAAGCTATGAGGGTGCTTCATAAGATTTGATCCGTCCTTCAAGAATGGCCAGCCTTATCTTCCTATCATCAACAGCCCTGACAAGCGCCTGCGACCTCAGCTCAGCCTCATTAAAGCTCGCCGTCTGGGCCAGGCGAGATTCAACTTCAACCAAGGTTGCCCTCTGAGCTAGCTCTTGCCGCAAGAGTTCGTCATTCTGAGCCCTAAGCTGCTCAAGCCGGGCAGTCTCTTCAAGACGCACTGGTTCAGCCTTGGATGAAAGAAGATTTGCCTTCCTGATCATCTCCTTAGCCTTTTCAATTTTATCTTCAGCGTCAATAAGAGCACTGCTAGAAGCATCTATGGCGTCCCCGAGCTCTACTTTCCTTGTCTCCAGGGATTTCAAGTCAGAAGAAATGGCCTTAGCAGCCTCCTGAGCGGCAAGATGAGCTTCATGCATCTGAGCGACAAGGTACGCAAGCTGCTCATTAACTGAAGACTCCAGGTCTGAATGGCTAAGACGGCGCCATTCGTCTACATCCCTCTCAAGTTGGTCCACCAGAGGTTCCAATGCAGCGGCCTGGTCATCCCCTCCAAAGTCTCGGATACTCTCAATGCTTTGGGAGAGGACCACCTTTAAAGCAGAGAATGAGGTATTCGAGCCTTTCAAAATCAAAGCGATGGATCGCTTCAAGCTCTTATAAAAGCTATCGACTAACTCAGCCACAAATTCATTCTCGGCCTCAATCACTCCTGGCAGACGAGCAGCCCCTGAAGATTCCACTGGCTTTATTGATACTACTGTGGAAGGAATAGTAGAAGCACTGGCTGCAGCAACATGAGAGGTCGTCAGTGATCTCGGAGGAGTCCTCATTGAAACCAGTACACTAGCCACAACCGAGGTCAGACTAGTGACTATTTCTGGGAGAGCGGGCTCAACCACCAGTGTTGGAGAAGTAGGACTGGTAATCACCCTCAGCTCCGCACCTGGCAAGGTAGGTGGCACTGGCGAAACCAATGGCACCTCACTCATTGATATAGTTGGAAGTGAGATTGGCTCCGTGACTACCGTCCCCTCAATTTTAGTTCCTCTGGCTGGTTCAGGCTGATAAGAGGGCAGGTCGCCATACAAAGCATCCAACTCAGCAGCATCCGCCGCGGTTGAAGTACTTACTTCACCCCTGGATCCCTCAGGAAGATTGGTTGGCTCTCTTGAAGTCGATGCACCCAAAGGCGGAACACCTGCAGTAAAACTTTGTTTAGGCAAGGCATAGCAAATAGCAAGAGTCAAAAGGTCAAAACAGTACCAAAAGATAATGTCGCCTCAATCGTCTTGACGGCTGCATCAGTCCCTACGGGTTCCATTGGAAAATCTTTGGCGGAGTCAACACGAATGGCCGGCCCGCCTTCGCTTGTCGAACCCTCTGTGGTCCACCTAAAAGAGCTAGAAGCCGTGGGACTTCCTTTTGAAGTCCCAACGCCCGAAGGACCTATGTCAGCCGCATCATCTCCGGACTCTTCTGAGACGGCAAAATAGCCAGCCTGATCGCCCTCCTTATAAGTAAACAAGGGATCATAATGCTCCCCTTGTTCTCTGACAGCTTCAGCTATCGGGCTTTTCACCGCCTCGGTTCCTGAATCATAAAGTAAACAATGAGCTACATAGAAAACATAAAAAGCATGTTACAAGAACGAAGCTGATCTTACCCGGGTTCGAAACGGCTTTACCAGTAGTCGGCTTAGGAACCGACAATTTAGCAACTAGTGGGGCAGGAGGAAGAGGCACTGCAGATAGTTCGCCCTCTGCAACAACCGTAGGAGCGTAATGACGAGGCTTCTTTACTACCCTCTTCCTACGAGATCCACCCTCCCGTTTTCGTTTGAAGTGGACGTCGGGATCTTCTTCCTCCACTTCTTCAACATCGACATGTTCTACGGGGGCCGTGCCTACCCCGCCAGAAGCAGCTGCTGAAGTTTCAGCACCTATATCCGCTTCGAAGCAAGGACTTCCTGCATCCGAGGCTTCGCTGTCATCAACAGCAATGAATTCTCCGAGGCCTGGAACGCGAACCCTTTTAACCCTCGCTCTTCTCAGTGACCTTCCGCTTCAGCCGCTGAGAGATTAACTTCACACCAAAGGAGTTGATAGAATATCCAGTGGGTGTGGAGTTCGAGGTTTTGTACCACTGGCAGAATCCCAGGGTAGTCAGAAGGTTCGGAGTCCTTAGAGGCATGCACAGCCGCGCCTCAGTATAGCCAGCAATGAAGAACCGCCAGGCACGGGCTCCATCGATGAGACTCCCCATGAAGGCCAGATTGCTGTTTGGATTGCCTACGTACAGTTGGTCATACCCAAACTGACAGGCAAACCGACTCGGGACATAGGGCTCCAGGTAACAGGTGTCCCCGCTTCTGTACAACAAATGTGACGGCTGGATGCTGACCAGCCACTCAAAGATCCCCCGGCTCAATGACGTCCGCCCTTCTCCTACGTCCTTGAATTCTTCACCATAGCCCGCATCCCGAATATAGGGGAAGCAGCGGAAAAGGCTATAGACGTCATGGCGGCACAGTAGCTTACGGACTGCAGCCACATAAGTCCTCAACCATGAACATCCCTCGAATCGACGGAGAAGCGTCGTTCGAGCACCTTCTGGGGGTTCCTCTCCGGCTTCGATCATGGAAGGACAGTGAAGGGCGAACCACGCCATCAAATAAGTATATGGCAGGCTTATTCTAGGGTTTGGTCCGTCGCAGGGCAAAATAGTCCCCTTTCCCCGCTTCGTCGTTGGTGGCCTACAGAAAGCCTCCGTCAATGCGCGAAGGCCTCTCTGAATACAACACACCATGGCTGGAAGGAGTCTAAGAGAACGACCATGGACTAGACGAACGACAGGCAACAAGACAGTCGGATGAATGACGTCGCCAGATGAAGACGGCACCACACATCTCTTTAACCAGACCGTCAAGAAACCAGCTAGAAGTGCCTTCCGGGACGTCGGCCGACGAGCCTGGTGGTGGAAACTCCGAAGAATATTGCCTTTCTCATAGGGGCCGTCATCCTCTTCCAGAATTAGATCCCCTTGAGAATGCTCTTGCATCCGGCGAAAGATGTCTTCATCAGTAACTCCACAATGAGCCGCTTCAGGAGTATTTTCCATGTCAGGGAACAAATAATTTCCCCAGCTCTTCAAACTGCATGAAGCTCCCTTACTGCTCTCATGCATGCTGGAGCAAATGTACAGGTGGCACATTAACTCCCGGTAGGTCTCAAACAAGGCGGGCTCCTGCTTCTCCAGAAATGCCATTTCCGCCTAGCACGGGAAATATTCTTCATATGGGAAAGACCCCAAAGGCAAATCAGAGACTTCCCACATCTCATGCAGTGCCATACCCAATTCGCCAATAGGGGTGAAGAAGGTCCCTGTAGCCGGGCAGTATAACTCAAGGATGGCGTAGAAGTTCGCTACGCTCATCTGAATGCCATAACAGGTCGCCCTGACGGCCTCATAAAGCCCCAGCCTCTCCAGATCCTCCTCAAAATGAGCAAGGACATATAGAGTCAAATCCCTCCACCATGCCTTCGGAGGGTGAATCCACCCTGGAGTCCTGAAATCAGTGGCTGGATAGTTACCACGAACCTTAAAGAATTGATTCCCAAATGTCTGAGCCACCGCAGGATTTTCTCCCACTGGGATGTCTGGCAGTACATTCCCAGGGTGGAGACCCAATATGTAGCGAGGAGGACCCGTCCTTGTGTAACCGGGAGAGGGAATTATCAACTTCCCTACGTGAACGGATTCAGTACTCCGACTCACTTGCCACTGCATCTTCCGAGCCCTCGTCACGCATTGAAAGAAGGACAAGGGAAAATGCTGCTTGCTAGACGGGAGATAGAACTTCTCACCATCTAATTTGAAAATCCACTGCCCCTCTCCGGCTAGCAGCTGGCGATCATGGTCTGGCGCCGCATCTCCAAACATGAAGCCGGGCTTCCGATAGATTCTTCGGTCAGAATCTTCAAGGGGAGCAGTAGTTAAGATGCTCCTCATGGTGCGCTGATCCCCACCATGAATAAGTGCATCCCGAGCGGGAGAGCTTCGCTCGCTGAATAGTGAAGCCTGCCCTTGAAACTGCAGCCTGACGTTGCCATCTAGCCCCCTGGCTGTGCCAAATAGACTGTTCAGAGGACCAGGAGTGTAGTGCACTGCAAGAACAAAGAAAAACTATGATTAGTTCACCAGCCAAACAAGGGCTAAAACAAGAAAGCAAAATCTGTTAAGGCATAGCCTCGCTCTCCGAGCGAAGTTGGCCTAATAATAGCTTCGCCCCGAAGCTTAGCTTCGCAGCTGCAGCGTAACTCTGCACTCCACACGAAGGCAGGAAGCGGGAAAATATCCAAGTGTTAGCTTCGCTCTGGAAGCTTAGCCTCGAACAACAGAATGCAACAAAGCCCCAAGGGCTAACTTTGTCAGAAGGGGATAATTGCCTAAAGACTATTTTAAGGGCATTAAAGTCCTTTTCGGTTACACTTCAAAGGACAGCTTCGCATCCTGTCATTCAACAGGATGTGAACCGCCTAAGGGATAGCTTCGCCTGGAAGCTTAAAGAAGGACCCTTCAGTTCTAGGATTCCCAATCAAGAAATCTAGGGAAAGTTAGGGAATCGAATTCCCTAAGATCATCAGATCATAGTTGATCGTTCTGGATTCATCGAAAGATAGCCAGAAACTGGCTTTAAAAGAGAGATGGCAATCTCTGATCAAAAGGGAAAGTTCCCTACCTGCAATTGGTCGTTCGATGACCGGAGGAGGAGAAGGACCCTCCGTCGTAGAGGTTGCGACCTCTTTCCTGCTCGTCTCTTGGGAGCCATTGAAGAACAGAGGAGGTTCTTGGATTCTTAAGTAAAGAAGAAAGAAGAAGAAAAGAGTCAAGTGCTCTGAAAATTTCAAAGAGAAGTGATGACCTTCTCTCTCAGCCCGATCAGGCTTTTATAGGCTGATGATCGCCTAAAATGACGCCTCGAAAAGAGCACAGGCTGTCATTTCAAATTATTTGAAATGGCGCCTAAAGCGCCTTCCCGAGAAGCGCTGATTCAGACCCACTAAGGGCTAACTCTTCTATAAGTCAAGTGTTGACTTCGCGCGACGCATGAATAACTTCGCCAAAAAACATGCCTTAGCTCCGCTAAAAGCACAGCCCGAGCTTCGCAGAGAATTCATGCTAACTTCGCTGGAAGCTCGTTCCTGATTCAGATAGGATTATGTCTTTAACTTTGCATGAAGTCTAGCTCCGCCGGACCAATTCAAGTGAAGGAGAAGCAAAACAGATAAGCAGAAAATAAACTTTTATTGATTTAAAAGGGAAGGTATATTGATACTACTACATCAAGGTTGTGTTCCGTACAACAGAATAATTTGCTCCAAAGGCATACAAGTGGTCCTATTTACTTTCAAGCCAAACCAACTGGACACGAAAGGCCTTCCTCCTGCACAAGACCGTAAGCCCTCGCATAATGGCAGATTTTGCCATCAAGGAGCTGGATCGTCTTTGATGAAAATTAACAAAGGACCGGTTGCCACCATCAGGCTGGATCTTCTTTGACGAAAATTGGCAATGGAACGATCCGAGACCTTACAGGTGACGTCCGCTTTCCCGAAGTGGATCATCTCGGATAAGCGACTACCAGCCTCGCCTCGAAGTGGATCATCTCGGATAAGCGACTACCAGCCTCGCCTCGAAGTGGATCATCTCGGATAAGCGACTGCCAACCTCTTCTGGGAACACACATCAGCTGCCCCAGTTTGTTCCTCCTGCTTAAGATTTAAAGTTTCAACTGGAAAAGCAAGGGGCAATTTTCTGGTCTCTTTCATCAAATCGAAAGACTGGCGAACAAAGCTCACTGCAACCAAACTGGAAACAAGTTAGCAGTAAGTCAAAGGAAAAGCTGCAAAAGTGAAATGCTAAGTCAAATTCTTTGGGGCGAAGCAATTTATGTCCAATTCAGTTGCAGTTTAAGAATGGATTTCAGTTTCAGTTAAGCAGAGGGTAGCCTCGCTTGCACAGTGATGATGGGCTAGCTCAGCATAAGCCAAGTCCTAGCCTCGCCTATATGGCTAAGCCAGACTGATCCAGAGGGACACAGTCTTGACCCCACCTATATGGCAAGACTGGCTTAACTTTGAAGAGACTAAGTCCCAATTCTTGCCTATGTGGCGAACTTAGCAGGCAAGCACGCAGTGATCTTTCTTTAATCAAGTCAAAGTGATAGCTTCGCCAGGAAGCTGGGCTGAAGCCCTTCTCTGCAGATCAGTCAGATACAAAATGAAGAACAAGGGAATCAATCCCTGAGGCAGCTGATAAAGCTAAATTAAGGGAGATAAACTCCCTAAAGTCATTAGTTCATTGGTAAAGTCTCTGGATGACCGGACTCACCAGTTCTTGGCCGGTTAATGACCAAAGTGGGCACCCCCATTATTTCAGAACAACCAGGAGAAGTCATGAACAGACTGCTTCTCTGTAGAGGACTTCAAATGTCCTATTTATAGGCCTCATGGCTTGATCGCACCGCCGCTGCTTCAAGCTTAGAAGCGCGAGCGAATTTAAGGCATTTACTGAGCCTTGAGAAAGGGAATAGTCTCCCTCGAAAATGCGCAAGGAAGGAATGATCTCCCTCGTTAATGCAAAAGAAGTTATTTCAACTTCGGGAAAGGAAATAGTCCTTCTCGAAACTAGCCAAAAGGCAGTTGGCCTCGGGAAAGGAACGACGTTCCAAGACCAATTTGAAGCGAATCTACTCCGGAAGGCTCGGACGCGGAGCTACCCAAACGCGGAGCTACTCAGACGCAGAGCTACTCAGACGCGAAGCTACCCAGAGTCGCGAATCTACACGATTCTTCGGCTAATTTATCCCAAATCAGGATTGAAAGCGAAGGTGAACTCAACCACCATGGCGACGTTCGTACTTCACATACCATCAATCAAAGCAATTCAAAGTATTTCGAAGCCTGAACCATTCCATTGCAGCCTTTCGAAAACTTTGAAGGGGGTCTTGTTGACACTTTAAAAAAGACAAGATTCTTACTGGCCTGAACAATGTCTAAACTTGTTGACATTTATAAAAGACAAGTGACAGACAAGCTAACGACCAGTTCTGTACCCATCTCCGAGGGACAAAGCAGCAACTTGGACTCTACTAATCCAGTGAAGCAGATAGTGAGCCCAGATTGTCTCTGAAGAGACCTAAACAGGTCTACGATGCTAGGTTAGCTCAACACTTAGCATCACATGAGCCCAAAGGGATAGCCTCGCCTGAGAGGCTAAGATTGTCCAACTTCGCCTTGAAGCCATTCAAAGCTCCGTTAGGAAGCTAACTTACAGCTTCGCCTGAAGTACTCAGTTAACTCCGCAGAGAGTTAGCTTCGCTCGAAGCCACACGCAACCGTGCAGAAGGATGTTCGGTAGCTTCGCCACAGTTGTTATCTAGCTCCGCTGAAGAGCTCTCTTCTGACTTCGCCAGATGCTTCTTCCAGTTCCGCTGCGAGCTCGATTGACCAATTAAATCTCCAGATGAGATCAAATCTATTTAGGATCAAGATCAAATCCAATCAAGATCAAATCTGAGATCAAATTTGGCAGTTGCTTGCCATAATCTCTTGACTCTCCTAAAATGAGTAAGAGGATCAGGGGAAATCTTCCAATTGTATGGAAAGAATCAAAACAGATCAAGGGGATCAACGCAACCTGCTACTTCTAGCTTCGCAGAAGCTGATCCTAGCCTCGCAGCAAGGCTACTTTTCAGATTTAAACAGATTTGATTCAATCTGTTTCCATATTTTCAAGGAACAATTATACCCCTGCTCTCCCTATAAATAGCCCACCAGGGGCACAAGGAGAGGGATCTCCAGAAGGAGAGCAAAGAGACGCACGAGGCAAGAGGCTAAAAAACTGAGAGAGGCTAAACAGAGATCTATTCTCTTGCTTCCAATAATTCAGAGACTTTAGAGAACTACTTCTCTAATTAGGGTGCTGATACCCTAATACCTTCCTTCCTTTCAAGGAATTTTCGGAACCAGGTGAGAAGGAATTCCTAAGTGAAGGCGGTTTTGAGAAGTAATAAGAGGGTTCTACCAACCTTCTGTTCTCCGATTCTCCGAACCAGGCGAGAAGGGAATCTCATCGCTCACATCGTCAAAGGGACAAAGTGGTCGCGCGCTGACCAGACTCCTATCGGCACACTTCTCCAGAATCTCAGAGGAGATCTACTTGTAATCTTTTTAGAATACTTGTAATTTAGCTCCTCGACACTTTTTTGTAAGTTTTCCCCTTTGCAAAATCAATGGAAAACAGTGCCTAGATGCAAATGTCTAAACCATTTTAAAGCATCCAATTATCGTATTTTAATTCTTAAAATTATTTACAGTGCACAGGTAATATAAACAAAAATTAACAGCAGAGTATATGAATATACAAGAGTTTACCCAACCACACAAGAGAAAGTGTGAACTTCTGCAATGCTAAAAATTTAACCTGCACACCAAAAACGAATAAGAAAGGTTAACAAAAACGTGAAATCAAACCGTTCCCATCCCCGGTAACGGCGCCAAAATTTGATCGGGGGTAAATCGCACACAAAAAGTGTTGTTTTGAAATGAAGATTTAAAGTGTGTATGTTTTGGCTTCCTCGATACTTCCGTTATAGCATAGAGACTAAAACGAGTCGAATCTATAAGGACGGGAGGTGATAGAAGATTACACGGTATGTTCACGTATATGTTAACGGTTCTTCAAAGTTTTAAAGAATGAAAAGGAAAGAAAATAAAGAATGAAAAGAGAGGTACGGTGAAATACGAAGAAATGGAAAACATAGAAAAATGGTATTTGTGGTTTTGTTTTTATATCTAAAATAAAGTGAAAAAGAAAGAAGACTCACGGCTACTAACTACTAATGACTCCACCAACATGCTAACCTCTTAGTGATAGTTGCCTCACACGTATCATTGGCCATTACTAGTCCTTGGTTCAAGAGCGATTCAAAGCATGACCCATATGTAACTCATCACAACCCAACTCAACAAAACAAGAGCAAGCTACACTTAAACCATCAAAACTAAAAGTAAGCATGGAGTAAAGTAATGTTAGCTTGTTAGAGAGTTAGGAAGTTAGAGTGTTATATCCATCATCATGAGCCATCAATGGCTCTTGCAAGAGCAAGGCCAAGTAGAGACTATTAGATTCATGTGGATTATCAAATAAGAAGTTAGACTAGTTGGTGGTTAGTAGTTAGTTGCCATGAGAGAAAAGTTAGCTACACATGTAAAAGAAGTTAGATAGAAAACAAAGAGAGGTAAAGAGAGCACCTTTCATAGCTTGTCACCTTCTATTACAAGCACTCTTGCATTCCACTCATGTATCACTCTTTCTCCTAATACAAGATCTACAAAATGAAAAATACAAGGGAGGAAGAAGAAGAACTAACCTAACCTAAACTAAACTACAACATGAAAAGAAAAAAAACTACCTAAACTCTGTATATCTTCAACTCTGGAACCCAGGGGGTATTTATAGCCACCAGGGAAGGGGGGCCAGGGGGACAACCTCTGGCCAAAAATGCGACCGCGGCCGCGGCCATACAGTGGCAGCGCGCGCGGCGCTTCGAGCCGCGCGCTGTCTTGTCTGTTCCTTGTCAGGTGATGTTTCTGGTTTCTGGCCCCTGGTTTTGACGAATCAGCTCTTCTAGGTCAATGGCTAATCATGTAGGCTTTTAATCACCAATTAAATGGTGATTTAGGGTCTTCTTCTTCATTGCACACCATGGACCTAGAATCAAGTAAGAAAAGCTTTATTAGCAGAATTTAATACGAAATAAATATGAAGATGTGGTATAAAATATACAGTTTTAGAGACTAATCAGGTCCCAACAACCCGTACGGCGTAACTGGAATGCTGAACGTCGACAGAGATGACGCGCGTGTCAACTGCAGACGCAAGAAGCTGGAATAACCATCTGTCCAGCAATCTGTCCAACAGTTACAGAACGCGAGGCTCAAGCCTGCATCTCTTCTGAACCATGTCAGACGCGCGAAGTTCGCGTTTGGAGACCTAAACGCGAAGCCCACAAGGCTTGCATTTTTGAAGCTCCACTTCCCACAACAGCGCGAGGTCCGTACTTCTCCTCAGAGACACGAGACTCGCGTCTCTACAGCTAAACGCGGGACCCGGAAGGCCTGCGTTTCTCAAGTGTCGCTAGCCAAATGCGACAATCAGCAACGCAAAGTCCGCGTCCCTTCTCAGCAGAGACGTGAGGCCTGCGCTTTGGAGCCAAAACGCGAGAGCCGCGTCTGTTTTACAGAACGTGAGTTCCGCATCTCAGAACCTTGCATCTCAGATTCGCGACACAAGGATGGCTCTCAGAAGCTGAAAAGCCCACAGAAATCTGAGGTTAATCTCTTTGATCCTTCTCCGACAGATCTAAGAGATTACTTGACAAAGAAAAGGATTGCTAATCAGATCACTCCATCTTGTTGCTGTGAACGGCTCATCACGGCAATGCTCTCTGAATGTCGCTATAGCTCACATGTAAGCAAGCAGTCGGTATTCAGACGATTAACCTCAACTTCCCGACCAGCCAAGAGGCGTCGTTCCCACAGAAGGGGAACCTTCTCTGACATGGAGTACCCTGAAGTCACTGCAAACATGGCAAGCAAAAATAATGGAAAATAACTAACAGTCAGCTCTGACGAGTCTGATACGGAACAAGAAGGAGTATACCGGCATACTCGCACTCAGACTGGTGCGGTAGCCCTGGTCGACTATAGTGCCCTAGCTCGGGGCGCTGGAGTAAGTGAATCACACTCCGCCATTGCAGAATCGCAGGCCTCGAACTCTTCTATAGAGAAGGAAGCCTTTGCGTACATGACAAACACTCCCGAGGAGAGGACCAGATGTTTAGAGGAGCAAGCCTAGATCCAGAGAGAATAATTCGATATGATTTGTGCTCAACAAGAATCTATCGATACCCTCAAGCAGAGGCTTGCACAATTGCTCGAGGACAAGAAGAAGTCAAATGACAAAGCTTCTTCTAAGAAGTCTAAAGGTAAACGGAAGGAAGGAGAAAGCTCGTCTTTCGTACATATTAGGAGAAGGGGGAATCCAATCCCGAGTCGTCTAAATCCTCATCTAAAGAGGAAGACAATCCAGAGAATGGGGGTACTAATTCTAAAAGAATGAATCAATTGGAGCAGCATCTGAAAGCCCTTACCAACCGAAAAGGCCTCCAAGAAGCAGGAGTGGTCCGGCCATATCCGGCTGAGTGGGACCTTGTTACGTACCCTCCTAAGTTCAAAGCTCCTTACTGGCTTTCGACGACAAAGGTTCATCGAACCAACACATATACTACTTTAAATCTCAAACGGGAATGTAGCAGATAATGATGCCATCTTGGCGCGTTTATTCATCGGCACTCTAAAAGGGCTTGCCTTTGAATGGTTCATGAAACTCCCAGAAGGCTCCATCAAAAACTGGGGTGATTTGGAGAAGCTCTTCCTTACACGCTTCTTCAAAGATGACTCGGAGATTACAATGCCCACTCTCCTAGCGAGGAAGCAATGAAAGGGAGAGTCAGTCAAAGCATTTATGGAAAGATTTCGAAATATGGCACTCCGATGTCCTAGGGTATGACCCAGGTCACCCTGGTGGAAACATGCCGCCACAATTTGCAAACTTCGCTCCTAGCCCAGATAGGAGTTGGTGAAAGCCGCACCTGAAAGCAGTTGGTCCAGCAAGGCGAACAGGTTGAAGAAATTATCGCCAGGGTTAAAGCAGAAGAAAACAAGCTCAGACCCGACAAGCCGACAAAGCGCAGGCTAGAAGTATCTTTTCAATCAAAAAGGAAAGATACATTAGCGACAGAGACGAAATCGTCCGTCAAACCTCAGCTGACCAGAGGAGGTGGTTCTTCAAGTCAGCCACGCGCTAGCAAGCAGTACTCCTTCAAGGATGAACATGTCGATTCATTGTTCAAGTTGCTCAACAAGAGCAACAGATTGAAACTTTCTGAAGCTAGATGTCCTGATAAAGTTGGCAAGACCATAATCCCAACTACTGCCTGTATCATAAGATGCTAGGGCATCCCACCAAGAGCTGTTATATCTTCAATGATATTCTTCAAGCTCTGATTGATGCAGAAGTGCTAAAGCTCTGTCCAGAACAGAAGAAAGTAATGGCTAACATGACGTCATTTCTTCAGTTTGGAAATCAGCCTCCAACACCAGCCGGAATAGTTCCCATCCCGAAAGGGGAACTAAGGATGATCAATATAGACCCGCATCACCAGCAGGAGAAAGGTCTCGTGCCTGTTCCCACACCTCAGGGAGAAATCATGTGGGTTCATCCCGACCTTGTGGAAAGCCAACAGTGGACTACTGTTATCAACAGAAAGTCTAAGGGCAAAGCAAAAGCTTCGTCCTGCAATATGGTGTGCCCTTCCTCCCGGAAGCAAAAATCGATGTTCCCTCACTAACTGATTCGGAGAAGGAAACAATCGTCCTTTCCGCAGAGCTCAAAGAACCGCTCGTGGCAGAAACTCGTTCGGGTCAATCATATTTAAAGAAGTATAACGAGATGGTGGCAAGCCCTCCTAAACCCATCCCAGAGACAACAAAGAAGTAACCTGTAGAGAAGCAAAAAGAACTTCAATATTCTAAAGCTCTCCCAAAAGATAAAACAGAAGGGACTTCAGCACCTTACCGCTTTGATGTCTTGACTCAACTGGCCAACATCCCGGCCAGAATCACTCTTTACGAGCTCTTGAGACTATCAAAGTCAACAAGGGAAGCTCTGAGAGAAGCTCTAGCCGATGCTGAGGTTTTCATGGCCCAGATCCTGGTCGGACCACAGAAGGAAAATAAAGAAGATTGCCTCCACGCCTCTCACAATGCCCCCTGCATCACCTTCACACCAGATGACATGCTGGTCAAGAAAAAACATGATAGGCCCCTGTACTTCATAGGGTACATTAGATCGTCTGAAGTGAGCCGCATTCAGGTAGATCTAGGATCCACGTTGAGCATTATGCCTCGCCGGGTCATGCAGCACTTAGGGATCCCCACCCACCGATTGAGTGCCACCCAAACTACCACCTATGGTTTCAATGCCAATGGTACGCGCCCAATGGGGAAGATTAAACTCAAATGTCAAATTGGAGACCTGAGATCTGAAGTGACGTGCTATGTGATCGACGCTGACACTTCATACAATTTGCTGCTCGGATGACCATGGATTCATTGTAACTCCATCGTCCCCTCCACTCTCCATCAAGTCATTAATATATCGACGGAAGTGGGCAAGTCTGAACATTGATTGCCAAAAGGTATCCATTCAAGGGGGTAGAGAACTATTTCACAGACTCCCTCCTGTACCAGGACTCTCTAGAGATGAACGAGAATGCACAGCCAGAGAAACCAGACTCTGATAATGAAGCTGACACTGAACCAGAGGCAGAGGAAGAATGTCTTTGGGAACTGAACCCACTTATAACGAGTACTAGTAAACTCGATGTCAATAACCTCGCTAATGATGTAGGCGAGTGGTATATTAACGAAGAGTTAGATTTGACTTACTTTTCTGTGTCGGCTTCTGATTCCGTGCCGTCCGACACTAGTACCGATGTAGATGATGACCCCTGGTCGACAATAGATGCTCTGACATCATTGCATGTACCGGTAAGGTCATCCCTCACGGTATATAAAGGTGTCAATGATGCGCAAGGATCATTATTCATGGTCCTAGCAAGACGCAAAGGCCAAAAACCAATTCTCTTCGAAAGAGTTGAGGCCAGATCAATGACTCGAGAAAGCTCTGAAAGTGATGATAAATTCCCGCAATTCTCTCATTATGAGCCAAATGTACTCAAAATGATGGAGAGCATGGGGTACGACCTAACAAGGGGTCCTGGCTTGAATTTCGATAATGGAAGAAGAACATTGCTTCAATCTTTCATTCCAAAAGGGAAAACCCCTGATTATTATAATCGGACTCGCAGGGGTTTGGGCTATGTGTCAACCCCAGTCCCGTCAGCCTCTGAGTCTGAAGAGTCATTATACCATAATCATCATCGGGCACATCATCATGGGAGTCGGATGTCAGTGTCGGCAACATCTTCAGAGAACTTTCAGTAAACATGGTTTTAATAAGCCACCTGGAAGACGGAGATGAAGAAATGATCCAGTCTGATACAGATTCTTGGATCAAACACCTAAACACTCTCTAGGATATTCGCTTCGAACAACGTGAATCACCCACAGAGGATAAGTCACCCAGATCAATCTGTGAGATGAGACTAATCCTAAGCCCATCTTTATAAGCGAAAGCTTATCATCCTCCGAGAAGGAAGATCTAATATCTCTTATTCGGGAGTATATAGATGTTTTTTCTTGAAAATACGAGGACATGCCTGGGCTTGATCCTTGAGTGGCTATGCATCACCTCAATATTAATTCAGACGCGAAACCAGTCAAGCAGCAGCAGCGACGGTTTCGTCCAGAAATAATAGAAGCAATCCAGTCGGAAGTCAAAAAGCTCCTAAACTCTGGCTTCATCAGGGAGGAACAACACCCTGATTGGGTAGCCAATATCGTCCTCGTTATCAAGAAAAATAGGAAGATCCGAATTTGCATTAATTTTCATGATTTAATGAGGCATGTCCTAAAGATGAATTTTCCCTCCCAATTACAGATGTCATGATCGACAATACGTGTGGGTTTGAACAGATGTCCTTCATGGACGGATTCTCGAGATACAATCAGATCAAGATGTACCCTGATGATGAAAAGCATACATCTTTCAGGACACCATTGGGGTATATTGCTATACTGTCATGCCCTTCGGATTAAAAAATGCGAGAGCAACATACCAAAGGGCTATGAATGTAATTTTTCATGAGCACATACGTAGAACAGTGGAATTCTACGTCGACGACATTACAGTAAAAAGCCGTACCAAGGGTGATCACATAGCAGATCTAAAGACGGTCTTCAACATCATGCGAGCGCATCAACTGAAGATGAACCCCACTAAATCCTTCGTGGGGGTAGCCAGCGGTAAATTCTTAGGGCTTATTGTGACATCCAAAGGGATCCACCTCGACCCAGAGAAAGATCGCGCCGTCCAGGAGATGCAACCTCCAAGGAATCTCAGAGAGCTCAGAAGATTGCAAGGAGATTAGCGTACATCCGGAGGTTTATCTCAAATCTCTCGGGAAGATGCCAGCCCTTCACCAAATTAATGAAGAAGGGTGTCTCATTCATTTGGGACGATGTTTGCCAACAAGCGTTCGAGGAAATCAACGATACATCATGCAACCACCGGTCCTTACAGCTTTGGTTTCAGGAAAACCTTTCCTGATATATGTTCGAGCGATGGATCATTCTGTAAGAATTTTGCTAGCCCAGAATATTGATCAGGGACACGAGTAGGCAATCTACTATCTGAGTAGAACTATGATCGGAGCCGAACATCGGTACAACCCAATCGAAAAGGAATGTTTGGCGTTGGTGTTCGCCGTCCAGAAAATGCGACATTACCTAGTGGGTCAAACCATACACGTCATATCAAAAGTCAATCCTTTAAGGTTGCTTATGACAAAGCCATCATCGCTGAATGGTCGACTGGCAAAATGGGCCATATTGCTCTCCCAATATGAGATGCAATTTCTACCACAAAAAGGCGTGAAGGGACAGGCGATGGCAGATTTTCTGGCTGAACATCCAGATCTGAGAGCAACCAAACTTTATGAGAATCTTTCAGACGAGGTCGCTGAAATTTGCCTGACCCAGATGTCTTTCGAAGGACAGGTGTGGCAGCTCTTCTTCGATGGTGCATCAAGGACGGGTCTGCGAGGGAATATCATAGCAGGAGTGGGGGTAGTCCTTGTATTCCCAAAAATCTTGTAATCCCTCGTGCATTCTCATTAATTGAGCCACGTTTCAATAATATAGCAGAATATAATGCCCTCTTGATCGGGATGCAAATCGTCGATGAGATTGGCGTTAAAAATCTCGAAGCATACGGTGACTCTAAGCTTATCGTTAACTAAGTTTGCGAGGAGTACGAAGTCAGACATGAAGACTTAGTATCCTATTACAACGCAGCTATCTACATGGCCGAGAGGTTCCAGAGCTTTTACATTGACCATGTACCTCGCCAGCAAAATGCGCATGCAAACACACTGGCATCTCTCGCTGCTTCATTAACTCGTCCAGCTGGAGCAGTAGAGAAAATACTGACCTACAGCCATGACTTGTATTGCCCAAGATTTACTTTGGAAGACCACCAAAAGCCAACAGGGGACCGTCAAGTCAAAAAAATTCTAGAGACTTCAACAGCTCCAGAGCTCAAGGATTAGCAATCCCCGTACATCGACTATGCATTGTACGGTATCCTTCCTGAGGACCCCAAAGAGGCGCTGTCATTAGAAGAAAAACTCCTAAATTTTACTACAATGCGATCACGCAAATACTGTATTGCCGATCTCATGATGGGATCCTCCTCTGCTGCCTATCACAGAAGGAGGCACATGAAGTACTCAAAGAAACACATGATGGCATTTGTGGAGCTCATCAGCCTGGCCCAAAGCTTGGGGATCGATTCCGTAGACTGGGGTATTACTGGCCCAAGATGATCCCTGACGCCATCGCTTACGCAAAATGATGTTATGCCTGTCAAGTCCATGGTGAATTCATACACCAAGCACCAGGACATCTTTGCTCTACAACGTCAACCTGGCCATTTGAGATGTGGAGAATGGACGTAGTTGGCCCTATCAGCCTACCTTCATCCAAAGGACATCAGTTCATCTTAGTTATAACCGATTACTTCTCTAAATGGGCTGAAGCTATTCCCTTGAGAGAGATAAAAGCATCTGACGTGATCAAATTCGTTAAACATCACGTCATTTACCGCTTTGGTGTGCCACGACGGATCGTTCATGACAATGGGCCCTAGTTCGTCGCCAAGCTTTTCAAAGGTTCTGCAATAAGTTCAGAATCTAGAGTGTGTCTTCAACGGCATACTATTCAGCCGCTAACAGCCTTGCAGAAGCTTTCAACAAAACTATTGGAAAACTTTTCAAGAAATTCGTCTCGAAAAGCCAACGTGACTGGGACGACAAATTAGGTGAATGCTTATGAGCCTATCGCACGACGGTTCGAACCCTGATGAAAGCTACACCATTCTCCTTGGTATATGGGTGTGAAGCTATACTCCCATTGGAAATCCAGATCTCATCTATACACGTTACCTTGACAGCAGAGATGATAAATGAGGAGAAGCATCAACTGCGACTCCAAGAGCTGGAGGCTTTGGATAATAAACGCCTACAAGCTTAACAGCAAATCGTGTTCTATCAAGCTCGAATTACCAGAGCCTTCAATAAGAAAGTCAAGGAGCGGACTTTCAAGAAAGGTGACTTTGTCTTAGCCGTCAGAAGACCCATGGTAATGACGCATAAGACAAAAGGAAAATTCCAACCTAAATGGGAAGGACCATTTGTAGTGGAGTTGGTCTACTCAAATGGAACATATCGTCTTATAACCCCAGATGGTGATACGCTCATGATGTCGATCAATGGCAGATTCTTCAAGAAATACTATCCTTGATAGTATTCTTTTTTTGATCAGGTTAATATTACACCTCTGATCAAAGCTCCAGATCCTAGATGTTTGGGAGAGCGCCAAAGAAGAGCTTCTTTCTTCCTCTACCAGATCACATCATGATCGATCAACGTCGAATCGATCGAGCGCCGGTTACATCATGATCCAGGATGAAAACAGTGAAGAAAATGCAAAGTGCAAGACTTCAGTTTTAGTCTTGTTACTCTTCTCTAGTATGCCTATGAACATCCGATGCTTCCGACGGCTAAGGATAGAGGAAAATATTGGCTTTTAAGCCCAACATAAGTCTTCGACAACTCATCATGCTGAGGGGAACAGCATGGCAGTAGTTGGTAAAGACACACCAAATTCGTTGATAGCTGAGGGTTTGCTAAATATCCTAAGGGACTTGGTCCCATCCTCTCCTCCAGAATCCCCTACCAATTCTCTTCCATTGAATGGTAGGGCCACAAAAATGCCTGGGCTCATTTCTCCGACAAAATGAGCTAGGACCTGTCACGTTAACAATAAACCTCTAACAAGCCAGATTTCTCGATCCCCAGTGAATTTATTTAAGTTAATATCAAACCTCTGACAACGAAACTCATTTAAAACCTTTGCTATTATGTTTATTTCATACCTCTGACGGCGAATCCCCATGTCCCCAGGAAATCAATGATTGTCACATTAATATTATACCTCTGACAATTCATTTTTCCACCAAAGTCCCCTACCAATTCTCTTGCATAGAGTGGTAGGTCTACAAACTTAATCATTGTTAAGTTTAATACCAAACCTCTGATGATGGAAAGTTTCAATACTCCCCAGCGAGTACAAACTTCACTTGTCAATTCTCATCAATAGAATGGCAAGTCCTCGAAATTGCTCATATCACAAATCAATTCCTGTTAAGTTAACACTACACCTTTGACATTCCAAACTTCACTTGCCAATTCTCATCAATAGAATGGAAAGTCCTCAAAATTGCTCATATCGCAAATCAACTCATGTCATGTTAATATTACACCTCTGACAAATTATTATTAAGTTTAACACCACACCTCTAACAGTGATTAAGTTGCTGCCATGTTCAATATTAAACCTCTGACAGTCACTTTTCCTCAGGCTTGTATTTTGAAGCTGAGATGAGCGATCCTAAGTTCAACACCACACCTCTAGCATCCGGTTCATTGTTAAGTTCAACAATACACCTATGACAATGACTTTCCCTCGAACTTTCATATCGAAGTCGAGATGACTAATGCCAAGTTCAAAATTACACCTCTAGTATTACCTTCACTGTCAAGTTTAACACTACACTTATGACAGTGATGTTTTCAGTTTTACCTGATAAAGTTGAACTTCCCATTGAGCCAAGTTAATAGCACACCTCTAGCTCACATTCTTGTCAAGCTAATACCACACCTCTGATGAGATCTGATTCAATCTGTTAAGTTAATATCACACCTCTAACAGTAAAAATTCTCCTAGATCCCCAACGGGTCTAGTTCCACTTGTTATTCTTGTCAACAAGAATGGCAGGTCCATTTAAAAGCACTATTAGGTTAATATTATACCTTTAACAGTGTTTCTATCAAATTCCCAGCTGAGTCCTAACAACGTTAATACTAAACCTCTAATGAAGACTCAGTCATAATCTTCCGTGGGGGTGAAAACTTCACTTGTCATTCTCATCCATGGATTGGCAAGTCAACAGAAACTATCCCACTCCTGTCAAGTTAATTTCACACCTCTGACAGTAATCTTAAAGTTCTGAAGGAACTTTCCCAATCTTCACTTGCTAAGTTAAATATTACATTTCTAGCAGCCAAGAGTTGCTACTTCTATTTGTCTGATTTTCAATGCAAAAAAGAAATTCAAGACATATAAGAAGACAGAAAAAGTGTCACTTTTATTGATATTCAAACATATGAAAGTGATACAGGGAGCTCCCTTATACAATAAGATTGAGTATTACAATAAAGGAGTAGAAAGAAGTCCCTCTCGCTCAGTGAAAGGTCGCACTCACTCCTCAAAACATTTACACCGCTCTAAATACAAGATGTTTGAAAGAGCGCTAAAGAGAGACCCCTCTTCTTCTTCCATTGGATCATATCACAGTTGATCAATGTTGAGCCAATCGAGCACTGGTTACATCATGATGCATGATGCAAACATTGAAGAAGCTTATCGCTGATTGAGAACAATGGTATTTCTCGAGATCGAAATGCAAGGAAATAGTCTGATTCCACCTGACCAACTGGCATGGGCCGTAATCCTCCGCTTAATGAGTATCTCCACCACCAGAAAGGCATCCAACGAGCATGGGTTTTTCATCGCTGTCACTTCTTTGAATAAGATTGGTGAAGGGAGGATCTGAGACCTTACTGGGGATGTCCTCTTTGAAAGTACACCTAGAGAGGGGAGAATAGGTGTAAGGCTAATCTATGAAATATAATGCAGAAATTAAAAACTAATTGTAACACACTTAGTGTAACCAAAGAGTGTAGCCGAATTCCCGGTGAAGGGCTTTGGACTAACTCCTCTTGATTCCTCTGAATAAGAGTTGAGGTGCTATATGAAGCTCTCTTGGTTAACACAAGTATGGGCACACACAAACAACACAAGCATGTATATGATATGACAATAAGATGCAATGCTCAAATGTAAGAGAGAGAGAGTTAGAGAAAGTGGATCAAAAGCAAACACCAAGATATGTTTCGAGGTTCGAGCACACAGCTCTACGTCCCCGCCTTCACACAGAAGGATTTCCACTAACTCGTCCACGCAGGACTTCCCACACAGGGAACCTCCACTGAGGATTTGGGTAAATACAACTTGGGAGTACACAACTTCTCTCTCCAACAAATACAACCTCTACACTTAGAGGCAAGGCACTAAGCCAACACAATATCAACCTCACAAATGAGAGATAGGCACAAAGCCACTCAAACACAATCACCTCACACTTGAGGGATTTCAACACAATCTCCACCTCTCACTAGAGGGAGCCAAACACCACTTCCACTATCACCTCACACTTGAGGGATAATAACTCAATCACCTCTCACTAGAGGGATATCACAATCAATGGAAGGTTTACAACTAGGTGACCACAAAGACCACAAACAACTTCTTTTCCACAAAACAAAGATCCTAATAGATAGGATAGTAGATAAGCTTAAGTGTGAGAAAACAAAGAGTTTGGAAATCAAAAACACAAAGAAAATACTTGGGAAAACTTCTAGGATATGATTGAAATGAAGAACAAAAAATAAATCCCAAGGACTTCTCTTTTTCTTTGATTTTTCTAACTCTTTAAAACAAATGAAGATAGATCTTTTGGCTCTAAAAACTCTTTTTAAAACTTGTATTAAAACACTTGTAAAGGTGAGAAATTTAGCTCTTTAGATTCTTGTTGAAAACAACCAAGAGATGGGGTATTTATACCCTCATTTCAAATCTGCCCGTTGGCAGCAGACAGGGGCAGAATTGCCCTCCGGTCGACCGGCCAACGGTCAAAAAATTGACCGTTGAGCCCAACGGTCGACCGCCCGGTCGACCGTGCCCAGAACCAGAGAGCAACGGCTCTCTGGCCGATCGACCGCCCGGTCGACCGAGCTGGATACAGAGAGCAGAGCTCTCTGTCCGGTCGACCGCCCGGTCGACCGGAGGCATTTCCAGAGAGCAGAGCTCTCTGGCGGTCGACCGACCCGGTCGACCGACCCGGTCGACCGGCCTCCCCAGCAAGGCTGCGTGCACGTTCTGTGCACGTCGGTCGACCGGCCCGGTCGACCGCTCACTGCTACGGTCGACCGTCCCGGTCAACCGGCAGTCAGCCAGCCTGACAGATTTGGGACTTAAAAACTTGGGTTTTTATCTTTAATTAAATCCCATAAAACAACATAAATTCCACAAAAATCAGTTCATGTTATATCTTTAAAATACAAACATGTTTGAGTAAAAATCAAATCATGTTACAAACATTTTGAACCATTTTTGTGACTTGGAAAATTTGCCATAAACCAAATTCTGTATTTTTCGAAACTTGGATTTTTGAAATGGAAATCCGATTTTTTCAAAACATATGTAAATACAAAAACATGATATTTAAACAACTTTGAAGCATATAGTATATGGATAGAATCCAATATACATGAAAGGTATTATATTTATGTTTTTGACATTAAATCCAAAAATAAGTTTTGTTAAAATACAAAACTCCAAACTCATGAAGTAGACTATCAAAATAAGTTTTTCTAAGTATATGAAGCATACAAGTATATAGATCAAATCTAATATACATTAAACCATGTAAACTTGTTTTGATTCTATCTATTCATGAAAATCAAGATCGGTTAAACCGAAAACCAAAACCAAAACATGAAACGTGTGTGTTGTGAACTTGAGCATATCACACTATCTAATCTTTATAATGGATCTAAACTAACTATTCTAAAACAAACCGAGGTCTTCTTGTAGAGCGTCGTCTCCAAGTCGACTCGATCCAAACGTGATCCACCGAGCTTGACTCCAAACGAGTGCTAGATATGAACTTGACTCTCGGGCTCTTGAATCACCATGTGAAAGCTCTAAAACACCTTTGTTGAAGCTAATCACCTACTAATATCTTGATCAAATATCTGAAACTAAATATCACAAGATTATTAATAAACTATAACTACATGAGTTAATCATCATCAAAACTAGAGTGGAAGGCCTATGGGCCAACACTCTTTCCAGTGGCCTTCAAAACCACCATACCCACCACCATACCCACTGTAACCCTGACCCGGGGTGTTGCTGGTGCACCATGTCCAATAAGGCCTTGACGGGTGTCAATAGCTGCGCGGATCCTTCTCGCCCATGAACAAGAGCTTTGTCTTCCCGAGCGCTCACCGCTTCCCAGGGTGAGCCCAGCCCGAAGATGCCCAAGAAAGGGTCTGAGGCTGAGGCTTCAATGCCCAAAGTAGTCCCTGCTGGTGTTGAGGAGCAGGAGGAGGAAGAAGAAAAAGAGGAGGGGGAAGTCCTCACTCTTCGCTCCCGAGGTCTGCGTAGTAGGGGCCCCGCGATCCTAGTGGAGGGAGAGCCCGTGGGTGAGCCTGTCATGGCTGAAGAGGTCGAGCGACCTGGAGTTGACTTGGTGGGAAAGGATGATGTTGAGATTTCAGGAGTCTCAACTCAGCTTGGACCCTCTTCAGCTCAAGAGAGGAGAGAGGAGGTGCAACAGCCTGGGTCTCCCAGCGTAATGATGCCTACCTCACGGGTCGTTGAACCTAGCCCTACTACCGGGGTTCTTGGTGGTAAAGCCCTGATCGCTGAGACCTCCTGGGTTCAACTGTCGTCCGAGGAACATGAATATTATTCTGGAGAGGAAGTCGACTTCAGCGATGAACCCGCTCTTCCTGACACGGGCAAATTCTCGCATCTATCGGAGGAAGAAATACAGGAGTATGTCCCTATGATGGTTCTGCCGATGGCAGAGATTGCCACTACGGAGGGTATTTTCTTTATCCTCTTTAATTGGTTCTTCATCTGGTTGAGACAATGTCTTAACTCTTCCTTTTAACTTTCTTCTATAAGGGTGGCGGCCGGTGGCGAGGCCACAACTTCTTCTCATATTGAGGAGATGATCCAGGAACTGGCCCAGCAGGAGGGTCTTGAAGTTCCCGCTATCGGGATGTCTCACAAGGGTGCGGCCATCGAGGTCGGGGAGCCCTCATCCCCAGGTGGCTTGTCTAGAGATTTGCTATCTTCAGATCCTCAACTTGGTAAGAGAATACAGGCGTGCTAAATACTCTTCTTTTTAACATTACCACTAACATTAATGTTATGGTTGCAGAGAGTACTAAGGTAGCTCAAGTAGAGGATCCCATGGTGAGCCTTGGCACAGAAGACAGTGCAGTCCAGACTTCAGCGTGAACCCAGTGCCATAGAGTTTGTTGCTGCTCCTGTTACTGTAGAGGCTACCACAACAATAACCGTTCTGGAGGTGTTGGCAACGACCTCAGTGTCGAACGAGCCTATTGTCGGCCTCACCCCTGCACAAGTTGAGTTGACTCCTGTCTCTCGTCCTATCCTGGAAAGGGGATCTAATAGTGCATCAGCAAGGTTGTCTCCAACCACTGACATCATGGAAGAACTAGCGCGTCAAATGGTGTGACAATTTTTTGCTTCCATGAAGTCTTGCATCGAGTTGGTCCTTTCCGGGGGCAGTTCCTTCGAGTTTGCTCGGATGCTTATCGAGAATCAAATCGAGAACATCGGCCATACTGGAAGCCCGACACAAGCTATGGCATACCTAGTGCTGGTTGAACAGCTGGGGAGCTGCCTGAGGGAGCTAAAGACTCTGGAGAAATCTAGCTCGATGGATGAGGCTCGGTCGACACTGAGTAGGCTCCTCGCCACTCAAGAACACGATCGAAAGGAGATGGAGGAGCAAATGGCTGAAGAAGCCTGTCATCTCTAGAACTTCCAAGCCGACTACCAAAAACTGGTTGGCGATTCAAAGGAATCTGAGGTCGTCATCCAAAATGTGGAGCAAGTTATCACCACTGCTCAGGCTACTATTGTTAGGGCGCAAGCCTTGATTGAAGCCAACGAGCAGACACTTGCTGTTGCCAGAAAAAAGCTGGAAGAGCTGAAAATCGCTAAGACGCAAGTTCAAGAAAACCTTGCTACTCATGCCTCTAGGTTGGAATCTCTTCAGGCACAACTGGCTACGAAGAGGTTCTTATCAGAGGAAGAGTTGCGGGTTCAAGCTTTGGCGGAAGCTGAGAGGGTACGTCAGCAGGAGATGCAATGCCTCTGGGAACAGATCCACTCTTTGGCGGAGCAGGATTATTAGCCTTCTTCTCCCCTCTTTTTTTTATCTCCCTATTTTTCCATAACACCCCATTTGTCAAATAAAGGAGTGTTTGTATTACTTTTATCATTTTTTTATCAAATAATAAAAGTTATCAACTTTTTGTCTCGTCTTCATTCCTTCTTTGCCTTGAATTAGACGAACTCCTTGTTGCTTGGATGAGCTCAGTTTTCATAGTCGCACCCCTTGACTATTTGTGAAAACGCAGTCCTTAGTCGTTTTGATGGGGCACGACCATGAATAATAAACTCAGGTTGCACTGAGTTCTTAATGATACGCGTCTCTCATCTATAGTGGAGACGCGGACATGAGGAACGCGACTCTGAACTGTTGATGGAGACGCAGTTCCGGTTCATCAAGAAAGATGAGCGGCACAGTCCTTAGTTGTTTTGTTAGGGCACGACCACGAACGCCGTGAGTTCATGATTGAGACGCGGCTCTCATCTGTAGTGGAGACGCAGACATGAGGAACGCGACTTTGAATTGTTGATAGAGACGCAGTTCTGGCTTATCAAGAAAGACGCGCAGATCTCAGTTGTTTGGTGGGAACACGGCTCTGGCTTAAGAGAGACACGACTCTGGTCCCTTGAGAGGGCACAACCTTGAGACGCGAACTTGTGTTCTTGATAGAGGGGACACGATCTTCAAGTTTGTACGCAAACTCAGGACGCAGCCTTCAAGTCTTGTGAATGGACGCGAACTCAGGACGCAACCCTGAATTGTCATGAACCTGATCCCAACTTACTGAGGAGACGCGGCTCTGGATCATTTAAGGAGACGCGATTGTGGGCTTTCCAATTAGACGAAAGGAACGCAGCCCTCGGGTCTATGAAAGGTCGCAGACTTATGGACACAGCCTTTGAGTCTATGCAAGAACGCAACCTTCAAGTCTTGTGAATGGATGCGAACTTCACGATGCAGCCTCTGAAGTGTCACATGCAGTCCGTCTTAAAGATCTTGTTGGATCTTTTAATGCCAAGTCGGCGTTGACGGTTAGGGATTTGTGTCATTGGTGTTTCCCGGGGCGACAATCCACGTGTCCCCTCCACACTAGATTTGATATTCGTGCAGGAATTAAGGCTAATGGCTTTGATTTTTATGTCATTAATTATAAGCCTTATGGCTCGCCTATAAATAGGTTCAGCCTCGTAACAATCTTTTATCCAGACTGTTTTTCTTTGTGAGCATGCGCTCTGAAAGACTTCGTCTTGATTGTCCATCTTCCCTTCAAGGGCATGTATTCTGATGAATAGCAAGAACTCAAAGCTTCCATGCTTTCCTTCGATCTTCTCTGAAGATTATCACTGTCAAGTGATTTCAATATAAAAAAGCATTGCTTTAAGTGCTTTTACTGTCGTGCCTTGATGAATGAAGTCCAACTTCTAGAGAATTCTTCCCGGGTAAGAACTATCTATCGCCATGAAATACTCAGCTTCTCTGAAGTTCTGTCTTCCCCGTCCATGAAGAGATTCTATCTCTTGATTTCCCCTTGAAATTTGATTAACGCACTCTTGTTCTGTAGACGCGCCTTCCAATTTTTTTTGATAAAATACGAGCTTATTGACTTCAAAAATCTGAGTCTCAAGTTCTTCAGACGTGAGTGTGATAGACTCTGCATTTGGATCTTGAAATACAAGCTTTGTATATGAAGCTCGCGTTTGGGGTTCTTGACTTAGAGAATTTTGAGTCTGCTCTTTTGAGACCTCTGGACGCAGATATGGCCAGCCTGGCGTCTCAGACGCGGGTGCGGTGAACTCTGCATCTTACAGTTACCTCAGACAGTTTTTAAGACCCGCATCTGCGTTCTTAATTCATGCCTCGCGTCTCACATCTCGGATGCAAGTCTAAAATCAGACTGCGTTTGGATCTATATTCTCTGCATCGGTTAACTCCGCGTCTGGAGTTCCTGGCTTTAGTCTCGCATTTGCGCCCCAGATTTTCTATTCCTGTCTTGACAGCATTTTAACCTTTGGGTTTTTGTTCCTTGCAGGTTCTGACAGCCTTGGTCAGTCTTCCGCGACTTTGCCGGGCTCATGGGAGAACATTTCGATCGGTCAGAACATTTGGCCACGGCTTGCCGACTCCTTTTAGCACATTGCTCCGACTCTGCAGCTGCTGTCCCTGTGCGACTGACCTCCCTCCTGGGTTCCATCGCTGCCTCCCCTCCTGTTTCCCTCTCGGCCGCCTGGTACTCGGACATACCTCGTACGCGTTTATTAGAATCCAGCTTGGCTTTATAAGATGCCTTGATACTCTTGATGCAAGAGGTATTTATTCCAAAGCTAGGCACCCTATTAGCAAGAAACTACCAGGTGCAGAAACTGAGGCTGATATAACAATTGGGCGTTCTGTGAGGCAGGCTGAAAATAGCTCTCGTCCCTCCAACAACACTGAAGTACCACGCCCAAGCACCTTCAAACAAGTTGCCACTGAAGCGGAGGCCAGTGTTAGGGTTGCCGATATATAATTGATCATAGCCAAACTGCCGAGCAAAACGACTGGGCACGTAAGACTCGATCGTACATAAGTCACCTTGCCGGAAGATCAGATATCCAGGCCGAATATTGATCAACCACCAGAAAACTCTAGATGGTAGCCTTGTGAAGTCATCTAGTCCCGCAAGGTCAGCAAACTTATCCCCGCAGGACGCACCAGAAATCTCGGGGAAGCAACGGTCGAGCTGATAATTCGAGCTGATCAGAATGGATCTCCAACAAAGAACATATAGTAGTGAGACCAGCTCGAATTCTCCAGCTTCTGCACGAAGGGAACGAAGCCTTCAGAGGAAGGCACCGCCGTCATCAGTGAAGGGTAGTGCATAACGTACCAGGCCATCAGATACGTATATGGAAGCTCGATCCTGGGGTTAGGAGTCTTCACTTCTGGCCTTCCCTCCGCATCTACCGTTGGCCTGCCCTGTGAGTCTACAATGGCCTCCACTTGGCACAGGTTTTTGATCAGCGCCCGTAGTCCACTCTGAATTTCGGCTACCATCGCTAGAAGGAGAGCGATAGACTTTCCATAGGCAAACAAGACCGCCGGGTACACCATGTCGCAACGATTACTTCATGCGGCAGCGTTGGCACCATACAACGCTTCAGCCATAGCATGAGAAAGCCCGCCAATAGAGCCCGATTAGAAATGAGAATTCGAGCTTGGTGATGAAAACTTTCAAAAATCCTATCAGGTTTGAACGTGTCCTCATTCGACTCGGTAGTGTAGGAGCTTGTGGAGGCACTGATCCTCTTAGCGATTTTCTCATCAGTGCAAGGGGCCAGACTAGTCTCTGGGCTATTTTTTTCGTTTATGCCGTTGAGCAGATAGCTCGCCCAGGACATCTACTTGACACCCCTGTTCCTCTAGGAGGATATCTGCCCGCAGATGTGAAAGTGGCACAATACTTCCCAGTATGTCTCGTACACCTGAGGGTCCTCTTTCCTCAAGAGGTGAAGCTCCTCAGAAGTCGGGACGTATTCTTCATAAGGGGCATCTCCTATAACTAGCCTCGAAACTTCATATAGCTAATGAAGAGCGAGCCCCATCTCTCCGACTGGAGTAAAAAATGTGCCTGTCAGAGGATTATAATGCTCCAGGATGCCATAAAAATTGTGGGAACTCTGCGGGAGGCCATACTGCACGGCCCTAACCGAATGGTATAACCCCACCTGTTCCAGCAGAGTACCGAGCTCGGCGAGAACAAATCCAACCATTCTACCCCACCATGACTTGTCGGTAGAATGGACCTATCCAAGCGGACGAAAGTCGACAGGAAAATCACCCCTCGCTTTCAAGAACTGATTGATAAATGTGGCGGCCAGCTGAGGGGTTTCTTTTTTCGGATACTCAGCTCTGACTAACCCGGGAAATAAACCGAATACACCTTTCCTATGGCCAACAGGGTATGCGTCTTTGGCACCTAATTTGCCGAGAGACATGCCGGAGACAAATCAGAAAAGATCCCACTCCATCGTGCGATGAACAGACATATGTTAAAGATAGGACAAGGGATACATGCTCTCCATGTTGGGAAGGAAGAACCTCCTGACCCCTATCTGGCGGAGCGACTTATAATCTCTGTCATACAAGATCCTATCATCCTCTTCAATGGCGTCACCAAAGAAGAAGGCAGGCTTCCTTAGCGGAATGCGGGAATCCGACTCGAACAGCCCATCATAAATAATCTCCCGAAGGGTCAACATACTGGCCTTGGTGATCCTCTCCTTTCGCTCCTTTGACTTGCCAGTAGTCACAGGAGCAGTCCTCGGGAGCACAAAGGTCAAGTTCGGATCAGTACCACCTACATGCCCAAAGTGGCACTTCTTAGACAAGGGGCCGGAAGAGTATCGTACTGTAACAAACGCAACACTTAGTCAGAATTCTAAAAGAAAATGACTAAGTGCATGAAACTCAAACGCGGAGTGAATCCAAACGCAGAAGTCAAGCTTAAGAACGCGAGGCTTGCATAAAGCCCGCATTTCAAAATCCATAACTTAGAAATTTTTCTAAGTGCTGGACTCAGACGCGAGACTCAGTGAAACCTGTGCCTAACTTTAAGGACGCGAGGATCACATGAAGTTCGCGTTTGAACTTTCCCCACTTAGAGAAATTCTGAGTATTGGGATCAAAACGCATGGCTCAATGAGGCCCGTATTCAACAGGCAGATACGGACTCAAGCTGATGAAGCAATGACGCGGAGGTAGTCAAAGCTGCATCTTGCCTACCAATGCAAGAGCCGCCTCTGAAAATCAAACACGAGGATGGGCCTCCCGTTGGCGGTTCACATTCAAAAGAGACTTAAGAGTTAAGAGAACTCTTTAAGCCCCTTTAATGGTGGAAACCAGTTCAGATTATTTCATTACCTAAAATGGGGGCCTCCTGCGTAGAAGGACCGCCCATTGGAGCCTCTGGAGCGACAACGCTTGAGGATGAGGCAGCATGCTTGGTCTTCGGTGCCATTTCAACCGTGTGATCGGTGTCAAAGATGAAGGAAAATGGAAAAAAGTTTTAAGCTTTTCTTAACCCTCGACACAAAGCTCAGCGAAGAAGAAGAAGAGTCTAATGATGACTCTTGAAAGACTGTTGTCTTTTATAGACACAGTGATCTGCAGAGATATGCGGCGCGTGTCTCGAGGCCCAATCTTCGCCCGAAGCGTGGCACACGCCTTGAACGGACGCGAATTTCGCGTGTTAAGGGAAAGACATCCCCTCAACTCTGCCAGACACATGGTAATGCACCTAGAATGCGAGTCTCACATTTGACAAAGCCGCGTCCCTCCAAAGGTCACGTCTCTTCAGCAAAATAAGAGTTGCGTCTATTCAACAGAGTGAGAGTTGCGTCTTCACTTCAAAGACCACGTCCCTTCAAAGGTCGCGTCTCTTCAGCAAAGTAAGAGACGCATCTCCACTTCAAATGAGGACTGCGTCTCTAAAACAACATGACCTCTGCTTCTAAAAGACTTGCATTCAGTCTTTGCTTCTGCAACCAGTTCAACCGTACACTGGCACAAGCAGATGACTGTTTATCCCTGGTTTAACAGTATAACAACAACCAGCTGAGAGCACTGAGGAGGTCTGGACTGCGTATCTAAATACTCACGACGATTATCTCTGGTGGCTTCAAAGGGTTTTACAGTACACTCACGAAGACCACATTCCAGACAAGATCAAGCTCAGAGCATCTCAAATGATTGTCAGTCCAATCATGAGAATCATAAACTCAACCAAAGTCCAAAGTATTTCGAAATCCGTCCCAATCAACCGCGGAATATCGAAAACTTTGGAGGGGGTTCTGTAGACTGTTCAAAAATCACTGAGGGTAAGTCATCAGAAAGCAGAGTCCAAACTCCAGACGCAAGGCTAATCATAGCCACCGGTGCAGCACCAAGACGCGAGGGTCAAAATCTGCGTCTCCACTTCACCGCAATGACCAAGACACAGAGCTTGAAACTCGCGCCTCAGCATCATTGTAGTACCAAGACGTGAGGGTCGAAACCCGCGTCTCTACTTCTCCCATGATCAAGACGCAGAGCCCAAAGCCCACGTCTCACATAGAACTTGACGCAGAACTCGAAGCTCACATTTCAACTAAATGCGAAGCTCAAGCGTTACCTCAACGGCTAAACACGAGGCTCGAAGCCCGCGTTTCATTTATAGAGGAACCCTGCATCTCTGTTATAACTGCCCTCATTACTGGGTCAATTACTGCCCACGTAATGAGGGAGTTAACCCCCATTATGAAGTATTTTTAGAGGACAGTTTTATCCCCTGAAACCTCTATAAATAGCCCAGTTCGCTATTGAAGAGGGGTCAAAAAAATTTAGTTGCAAGGGACAGGAAAATTTTTGGTTGCAAGTCCTGAAGAAACCTGGATCTCCAGCTGAGAAATACAAAAGAGTTCAACTCTTCTAACAACTTGCTGAGTACAAGTTTGTTCTTGCCTTGAGTCTCTTTGAGATTTTATTGGACAGGAACTGTGCTACTCCGTCCATAGTCCGAAGAGAAGATTCCCAGAAGTCTGTAACGCTCACCCAGTCAACGAAAAACAAGACTCACTTTCCACCGCCACATCAAGAACCCAGCACTAAACAAAGGGAAGATTTGGGCTTGGACATCTTCCCTCTCTTGTAATCGGAGTATTGATCTGTTGTAATTTTTCATTGATTCAAGGAAATTTTACAACACATATTTTCAATTTCTCGAGCCAAACAATATACATGATCTTTAAAATGAAAATTCATTTTGTATACTCATGATTTTTCTCGCTAAGTTTGATTTAGTCCTTAATGTCAATTATTTTTAATTGGTATCTTACACAAGCTTATGCATTATTTTTATTAGTATTTCATAAAGGGGGAGAAAAATTCATTTTTATCTTTTCAATCGGTTTTATTTTCAATTGGTATCTTACTCCCACTCCTTAAGATGAAAAATACTTTATTTTGGTATATGCTAATATTTTCAATATTGGTATCAATAAACTTAAATTAGTATTATTCTCTATTTGATATCTCTATTGCAAAATGATTTTAGTGTTTACCCAAAAATTTGATTTTTATTTTCAATTGGTATCAATATATTTCAAATTGGTATAAAAAATTTACAAGATATTTTCAATTGGTACAATTTGATTTCAATTGGTATAAAAAATATACAATGTTTCATTTTCAATTGGTACCAAAAATATTCTATTGGTATCTAAAAATTTTATTTATCTATAAGTGGTACCAACTTTTATTTTGTCAACTACAATTTGATTTCATTGGTATCAAAATTTATTTTGTTGACTTAAAGAAAATTCAAAATTTTGTTTTAAATAGTTTTCAAAATGTTTTGATATGTATGTCCATATGCAAGAGGAGCTTCACATCTTCTCTATAAATAAATTCATGTTGAGTGTATCTCATATTGAGGAGCTTGACCTCTCTCCTTTACGTGATACACGTGTGTAGGGGAGCTTAACATCTCCACTTATACATTGTATATTATGCTTTATGTGGTTAGGGTCTAGTCATCTCTTTTCATGTAATGCATGTATGCAGGGGGAGTTAACTTTACATCTCTTCTCTTCATGAATATATATCGCATATATATCTTTATTGCTTATTTTTCTTTCGCCCCTTTGTTGATGAATTGACAAAAAGGGGGAGAAGAATTTTGAGTTTTATATGCATGTTTATAATCTCGTTTATGAATATATGTTTGTGTTTTGTTTATGCATTTCATCGAATATCTATTATTTATTGAATGCATGAGTTAAGGGGGAGCTACTATGATGCTTATCTTTAATCCATGCATATATAACTTCATGAGTTTTGTCATCATCAAAAAGGGGGAGATTGTTGGCCAAAGGCCCATCACTCTAGTTTTGATGATGATTAACTCATGTAGTTATAGTTTACTAATGATCTTGTGTTAATATAGTTTCAGTTATTGATCAAGATCTTAGTAGGTATTTGGCTTCAACAAAAGAGTTTTGGAGCTAACACATGTAGATTCAAGAGCTCGCGCGTTCAGATCGCTTCTAGCACTCGGTTAGAGTCAAACTCTTTGGATCGTTTTTAGATCGAGTCGACTTGGAGAAAGAATTCTACAAGAAGACTTCGATTTGTTTAATTTAGTTTGTATTTAGATCTTGTGTAAAGATAGATAGTGTTGATATGCTCAAGTTCACATACACACACAAGTTTCAATATGTTTGGTTTTCGGTTTAAACCGAGTTTTTGATTTCAAGTTCAAACATATGATTTTCATAAATCGAGAAAATCAAAACAAGTTTACATAGTTTAAATGTATATTAGATTTCATCTATATACATATATGCTTCACATATTTAGAAAAACTTATTTTGATAATCTTATTCATGTGTTTGGAGTTTTGTATTTAACAAAACCTATTTTTAGATTTCTTGTCAAAAACATAGATATATACTTTACAAGTGTATTAGATTTTATCCATACACAATATGCTTAAAATGAGTTTAAATATCTTGTTTTTGTATTTATACAAGTTTGAGAAAAATCGAATTTCCATTTCAAAGTTTGGCTTTTAAAAAATACCGATTTTGTGTTTAAGCCTAATTTCTATATCACAAAAATGGTTCAAATAGTTTATAATATGTGTTGAATTTTAGTCACACATATTTGTTCTTCAAATATCTTATAAGAACTTATTTTGAGGAATTTATGAGAATTTATGGGATTTTATTTGAATTAAAAAGACCAAGTTTTTCTACCCAAAATCCTAGCCAGACCATGCTGGCGGTCGATCGGATGGACGACCGGATCAGGGGTCGGTCGACCGGACTGGTCGACCAATGTGCATGAGAACGTGCACATGGCCAGCCTTGAAAGCCGGTCGACCACACGGTCAACCGACTAAAAGCACCCAACTCTCCGGTGCAACCGGTCGACCGGGCGGTCGACCGATAGGCTTGGCCCGGTTGACCGGGCGGCCGACTGAAGGCACAATGGTCAGAAAAATGACCGTTGGACGGTCGACCGCGCGGTCGACCGGAAGGGCAATCTGGGCTTTTCCAGATGCCAACGGCTAGATTTTTGAGAGGCTTATAAATAGCCATCTCTTGGGCTGTTTTTAACAAGAATTTCAAGAGCAATTTTTTCCATCTTTACAAGTGTTTTAGCAACAAGTTTTCAAGAGTTTTTGCGCTAAAAGATTTATCTTTTTATTTGTTTTCAAGGGTTAGAAAAATCAAGGAAAAATAGAGTTATTGGGAAATTGGTTTTGATCTTCATTTCTATACTCTTCTAGTATTTTTTTCAAGTATTTTTCTTTGTGATTTATTTTCCAAACGCCTTATTTTCTCACACTTGAGCTATCATATCTATCCTATCTATAGGATCTTGTTTTGTGAGAAAAATTGGTTTGTGATTTATTGAGACCACCAAGAGTTGTAATCTTCTTTGCTTTAGGTTTATCCCTCTTGTGTAGAGGTGATTGTGGTGGAGTGTTGGCTTAGTACCTTATCCCTCTTGTGTGAGGTCATTGTTGTTTGGCTTAGTGCCCTTATCCCTCTTGTGTGAGGTGATTGTTATTTGGCTTAGTGTCTTTATCCCTCTTGTGTGAGGTGATTATTGTTTAGCTTAGTGCCTTTATCTCTCTAGTGTGAGGTGATTGTTGTTATTCCTTGCCTCTTGTGTAGAAGTGATTTTACTGGAGAGAGGAGTTGTGTACTCCTAATTTGTATTTGTCAAATCCTCAGTGGAGGTTCCCTGTGTGGGAGGTCATGTGTGGACTTATAGTGAAAATCCTTCTGTGTGAAGGCGGGGACGTAGAGCAGTGGCTCGAATCTCGAAACATATCTTGTTGTTTGCGATTGATCCACTATCTCTAACTCTATCTCTCTTGTATCTTGCATTGATTCATATTGTTCATATCATATATATGCTTGGTATTGATTGTGTGCCCATACTTGTGTTGAACCAAGAGAGCTTCATATAGCACCTCAACTCTTATTTAGAGGAATCAAGAGGAGTTAGTCAGAGCCCTTCACCGAGAATTCGGCTACACTCTTTGGTTACACATAGTGTGTTGCATTTAGTTTTAAATTCCGCATCATTTTCATTAGATTAGCTAATACACCTATTCACCCCCTTCTAGGTGTATTTTCACACCCAACCGATTAGAGCTCCTTGACCATTGAGTTTCTAATTAACATAATTAAATAATATAAACAATGATGACGACAGGAACGCTTGATATTTGATTACTCTCTTGTTCGGATAATGGTACAAATATGCCATATCCGGATGGGTTCAGCTGGAGTACATGCTCCAGTATGAACTGTCAGTGGTATGGGACACTGAAAGAGATTGATTAAAATATCAGGTGATACTGAATGTTATTATTGTATAATTATTATTTATTGCTCACCATCTGTGTGATACCTTGCATGAGGACTTGTCTGTGTATATTATATTAAACATCATGATTATCTTTTATATTATCTCGCTATTATACATGTATAGTCGGTACTTCATATATTCTCCACAGAGATATTATTCATGTATATTCACAAACACTGTAGCATGTTAGTTTATATCATGTAAAGCTTCACGATATCTTGCTTACTAGCATGTTATTATACATGTATACATTACACTTTGTGCATTCTCTATAGCTACCTATCTTGTACACTCACGACACTATAGTATGATTATTTTTTTTTACTGATATCATCATATTACTGTTACTATTAGTTTAAACTATAAATATAAAATAATTAAGACTTGATCCATGTTAATCAAACAAGTTGATTTATTATTATATAACTAAATTCTGTATCTTATTGATTATAACATGTTAATGGTCTTAAATGCTTTAATAATAATATAATAAAATAATGTTGGTTGATATATATAAAAACTCTAATCGATTGACATAGATACTATTTTGATCATGAAATACCATTGTAACATGCTTCTTAGTACAATATTATATTGTGCCACTGTTATTTAGACATGTTATTATATGTTATCGCGATTGTACTTAATATCATAGTATATATTACTGCTTCCTTCATTTTATCACTCACTAGGTCACTTTCTAACGACCATGAGGTTGCTATCTCAGGTTGGAGTATAATAATTTCTTAGTACCTGGTCTTCACAAGATATTTATAGGAGACTCGTCACCATTGTTATTCATAGGTATTTTTATAATTTTTTTATGCTTCTTTATTTATCTCTATTTCCGTATATATCATGATCATTGATCCATTGCAGGTATTCTTGTACTTATTAATGCTGAAATTATTGTGTATACTGTGTTTATTTCACTGTACTGAGGCTTAGCGTACATATGTGAGAGTATTTTTGTCATGCCTATGTAAGTCACCATAGTGTTCCTGTATCCGTAAGATCGGGGTGTTACATAATCTCTTAGCCGAATGATCGCCCGGTCAACTGGCATTGCAGAAAAGACCCAGCGGTCGACCGCCCGGTCAACCACCAGACGCATATCAGCCCAATTCTGAGTGTGTTTAAAATTTATTTTTGGGTCCAAATTGGACTCCAACTGATTTGTCTTTCTTTATTTTGAATTTAGATTTCATATTTAGATTAGGACTCTTCTGTAAGCCTATAAAAAACCCCTTGTATTCTTTATTTTGCATTAGCTTTTAATTAATAAAATTGAGTTTATCTCTCCAATTGCTCGTGGATTCAAGTTGCTATCCTTTGCTCGTGGATTCAAGTAAATTTCTCGTGGATTCGAGTGTCATGCTCATAAATTTGAGTACTTTTCCTATTTGAAAATCCTTTCAGGGTTCGTTGGCATTAGAGCGAGATCTAGCCGGCGTCGTTCACTTCTCCGCTCCACGTCATACTTGTAGCTGGACCATTTGCAAGACGAACAATGTGTTGTGGGATTTTTATTCCATGAGATAACAAGTCCATAACCTAAAATGACAAAGATCATATCAAATATAAATATGCCTGCAATTTTTAATTATTACTGATTTGAGAAGGTGAGTTAATTATTATAGAAGAGAATAGAATAACCATACATGATCTTGAAACCAAAATACAAATTCTTTCATGTGCCTGTTATCAAGTTGCCTCCTTGTTGTTTTTCCTTTTTGGTGCCTTTTCAACTCTTTAAAATGCTTACTGACAAAATTACATACCACTAATTTGAAATATTTAATATTGAAGTATCAAAAAAAATGAATCACATAAGGATTTCTGCAAGGGTAACAAGTTGGAACTGAGATAATCTTCTACTATGTCTAAGTTGTTCAATGCATATTCATGCGCCTGCACCAAAAAGTGCTTGGGATAGTCTTTATTCTCTCCTTGGAAGAAATAGAATGCACCCTCCTTGTTACAGCTGGATGAGTAAGCCTTGTCTAAATCCCGCGTAAGTAACGTGAGGTGAAATTCATGCATTCGGCTGCTGATCTGTCGCCAATATTGCATATTTATCATCACATTCTCATATTATTTGTTTAATAAACTATGCTATTTGATTATCTTTTTGTCTAATTATTTGCAGGCCTTTACTAAATGAAAAAGGAGAGAAAACGAGCCCAAAAGCCCACTGAAATTCAGATTAAATCAAAATTATGGATGAGGGCAAATATTCAGCTGAAGATTAGATCAAATTAGAAAGATAACAACTAATGAAAACCGATTAAATTTAGATTTTTATGAATTTATTTCGGTTAGTTGAAGATCAACACTGATATCGTCAATTCCGCAGCTTAAATCGAGAAACCAGTTGAATAAACGATGAACCATCAAACCAGGGATCTGTACCCCCTCGGTGTGGCCACCTGACCACACCCAGGTCGCGGAAATGCGGCCCACGTTTTTGTGGTAGTTCTGTTAAGATACGGGGAGCGTTTGCTTCCCCTATCTTCAGACGCTCCCCCTTCCATATTTTGCTATAAATACGTTCAAATTCTCATGTCAGAGGAAATGATTGAGCAGAGAGCATAGGCTAGGCTATTATTTAGTCTATTACTTTGGTTTTTTAGTTTTCTTTTTTGTAATTTTTATTTTATTTATGTAACTGAGATGAGAGGAGAGTTTCATGGGAGAATGAGAGTGATACTTGTACTGAGAGTGACACCAATGTAAGTAAGTCTTCTTTTTTTTTCATTGTTATTTGAATCGAATCAAAGTTTTCTTTTCTTCTTTACTCTTATTTTTGTTTGCTTTCCTTTAAGTGCTAATAAGTCCAAGTGATTCCTACAGCCTCGAAACTGCCTTGCCATTGCAAGTGCCATTGACAGCTTATGGTGATGGATAACTGTTCCTTTGTTAGTTTAGCTTGCTCTTTAAATTATAGTGTAGATCAGAAATAGGAAAGATCTTATAGACCATGCTTTGCTCGCCTTCAAAGACAAGGTAAGTCATCGCGACAGATTCAAGGTAAAAAAGTGTTAAAAGGTAAGTGAATATTTCTTTTTTATTTCAATTTCTCAGTTTAGATCACCTCCATCACCAACTCTCAAATTCTTTACTCTTTTCACTTTATTTGTATAAACTCATTTTCTATTTTCTCCACCTTCTCAATCTACCACTTTCTTCTTAATTTAACAATAGATTCTTTTTTTTTCTTTTCAAGAACAAGAGAAGAACTTTTAACCATCTTTAGTGAACTAAAAGAGAACTTACTAAAAGCTTCCATCGCTAGTCCCTCCTTGTGGATCATGACCTGCATAGCTACTTGCTATCACGATATTATTGAGTACCTTACACTATCTATTCTTAAGTTCTGAAATTCTGTATTTTCTATGCAGGTTTTTACTCAATCAAATTTTGGCGCTGTTACCGGGAAGGGACGGTAAGTAACTCTTTTTTGCTTACTTTATTGGTTAACTTTCTTCTCTGTTCTTGTGTATAGGAGGAGACATTAAGAAAAATTTTGCTGCAGTGGACATATAAGTGGCCCTATACTCTGCTCAAGAAAGTAGAACTCAGAAGCCCTCAGATTTGCCGTCCTCAGATTTGCCGTATTCCTACGGCAATCTGAGGGAACTACTAACTTCTATTTTTTGCTTGTTGGTTGAATTGCAAAGTTTAAGTTTCTGCAGCTATTTATTTTCTTATTTAACTCACTATACATACTTTTTTTAACCTCAACAATAAATTGTTGCTTGTAAATGCTAAAAAATATTTAGACTTGCATTTAGGCACATGTCTATTTTGTTACATTTTCTATTTATTGTTGAAGAGTGTTGAAGCCAAAGTACGTGTGCATAGCATTTAGTATAAAGTTTATTCTTTTATGAAATATTACTTGAGTGTTACTTTTTTCCTATATACTTGTACACTTGCACGAATACGATTAAGGGCACATCCTTAAACAAGATAAGGTGGGAAAACCTTTACCCTCCATTAGCCCACAAACAATCTTCTCACTCACTAACCCAAGCCTAACTTAAAACTGAGTAGACATTGGCCCTAGGGACATCTCGGACTCAATAGGAGACTGATCTAAGGGAAAGTTGATTAGAATTTGACTCTTGTCAAATCGGTGTCAAAGGTTGGGGATTAAGAGGCGAAACCTCAAAGAACAGTGGTTTGGCATAATTAGACTCGTTGCTTAGACATGGATACCTCCCACAGATCCTGCCCTACCTGGCCGATTAACTTGTAGTCAGATTCTGCAATATACCCTCTGTGGATAGTCTAACCAGTTAGGAGTCGTATAGGTCTAAGGTCTACCCTAACTTTGGTTAGATTTTTATTTATTTATTTATTTGATTGCTTGCTTGCTTACTTTTGTTTTTGTTTTTGACATTTTTATGATAAGGATTATAATTATAATTATTCCAATGCATATAATGATCCATACTTTACACCGACCTCTTTTGACTCGGATATTACCAACCCGACATATCATAAATTTAACCAACCAAGTATGCCGAATTGGTCTTATCTGAATCAATACAAGCCCCAGTCCCAATGTTATGAATAAGATTGGAACAATCATCACCATTCTTCACAGAGTCAGTGGGGATACAACTCCCTCGGGTCATTTGGTCAAAAATCCTTACCAACATCCACCTTCATATCTCCTTTTCAAATCAATATATAGAAGAAAATTCAAATTTAGAAAAGAGTTATGAAGTCTTTTTGAGTTCACACGTCAAAACCAAAATCCTAAGGATTCACAAGCTCATCAAGATTTTTCAAATCTAAGATCCTTACTCTATTTTTCAAGTCCCACCACAAGAAGAACCTACGGACTTAGATAGAAGTATGAAAAACTTGATTCAGTTTGAAAATTATTTTTCTCAATCTTTCAATAGGTTAGAAGCATAAAAAAGTCATTTGATCAATATAGTGAAAGATAGAAATGAGAAAAATTTATCTAATACATATTCTACCATTCTCGATTGCCCTAACCATATTGATAGGAACGAAGAATCATGGTGCCTTGGAGACTTTAACCAAGAGTCAATTTCATCACACAAACTTAAAATTGACCAATTCTAAACCTTGGTCAAATTGGCAGGTTTTCATTCAATGAGATTGAATTTGAATGTGAATGTGACCCTGATCCTCAACCTTGTGATTCAGTTCCCAATTTCGAATCAATATTGACTCTGGTGTCTTTATCTAATTTGGACCCAATTCCCGAGCCAACACTGATTCTTGTACCAATAGGGCTTGAAATTGAACCACCAATTTTGGATAGTCACATTCCATTGATGAGAAAAGAATATGAATTTTATTTCTTTGATTTGGACCCAACTATTGAACCAATACTGGCTCTCGAACCTACACATGATTTTTTTAAGTTAGTAATGGTTCATGAACCTATCACTCTTGAGCCCAAGTCAACCATTCCACCAAGTCACATTCTTTTGTTGGACATAGATATAAACCATAATGACTCCATGATGATTTCTCAAGATTGGTCATATGAAGGGGACAATTTTCATGATAGGATCATTCATGATCCTATTCATATTGAGGATTGTAATTATGTAAATAGAAAATAGGCCAATAAAGGTGGGTTGTGAACCACCACATTATCTTGATTGGGTTGTGACGCTTGGCCCAATCCGACCATCACCGGAACCACCACCTTAAAGTAACATTTTCTTTCCCTTTCTTCTTTTTCATACATTTATGCATTCATTCATATATGGAGGACAATGCATGAGATAGGTGTGGGGGAGGATTCTAACATAACATAAGTTTTTTTTATTTAAAAAAATATTAAAAAGTTAACATTTTCTTTACTTTTAAAAACTTTTTGAAAAGAGAAACAATTTTTTGACCTATTTTTTAAAGAAATTAAGTTAAATTTAAGGAATAGGAGAATCATAATTAGGATTCCTTATACTTGGTCAAAATAAGATTATTTGTTTGATTTATAGGGTTGAAAGAAAATCTGAAAAAATAATTTAGTCTTGATTTTTACCTTGATGAAATATGTATACTTTATACACACACTTAGGGTTCAAAAACAAAGATTCTTATGCCTTATAAAATATATATATATATTATATATATATATAATATATATATATATATATATATATATATATATATATATAGTCCTCTGATTAAGCTGGGTATTTGTGCCTCATAAAGCATAAAAAGTATTCACGCCTAAAAGTGGCCCATCTTATAAATAAAAAAAAAAACCTTAGTTTTGTTTGCTCGAGTCCTTAGGTCCTTGGGAGTTTTCTCACCCGGTGCCCTAAGACCGTCTGATTTGAGAGTCACCGATCTAAGACTCGTTATATGGGCAGATTAGAACGCCTAATAGAACTAAGAAATAATACCATCAAAAATATAAAAAATAAGGCATAAGAGTTAGAGTAAAGAACCCCTAGTTAAAATTTCACGGTCATGAAGGTGCATATCACTTAGGGTAAAATAATAGACAAGATGAGAAATACAGTTTGACTCCTTACCTTGATTGATAACGAGTTTTTGAATAGAGACTAAGTTTAAGAATGAAAAATTCAGTTTTCAATAACTTATAGATTACTTGAACTCTTACAATAATACTTCAAATATTTTCTCTCTGTTTCAAAATGCTTTTCGAAAATACTAACACTTTGTTTCTCTTTCTTTATGGATTTTGTGGGTGTAATCTACTGAAAACCCTCATGATATAAAACTCGTCCTCTAGGGATAATCTAGAGATTTAACGGTTTGTTGCACATGCTAAGTGCAACCGTGATTTTTATGAAAGTGAGTTAGACTAGGTTAGCTCTGTTTTACTTTTTATTTGTTTTGCTCGAGGACGAGCAAAGATAGGTTTGGGGTGTGATCAGTTGCCAATATTGCATATTTCTCATCAAAAATTTCATATTATTTATTTAATAAACTCTGCTATTTAATTATCATTTTGTTAATTATTTGCATGGTCTTTACTAAATGAAAGAGGAGAGAAAACGAGCCCAAAAACCTATTGAAATTTAGATTAAATTAAAACCAAGAAATGAGGGCAAATGTTAGCTGAAGATTAGAGCAAATCAGAGAGATAATACCAAATGAAAACCAATTTAATTTGGATTTTTATAAATCTATTTCAATTAGCTGAAGATCAACACTGATATCGTCAAAACTGTAGCTCAAATCGAGAAACCAGTTGAATAAACGGATGAACCATCAAACTAGGGATCTGCACCCCCTAGGTGTGGCCTGGCCACACCCAGGCTGCGGAAACACGGCCCAAGCCTTATTTTCGCGATAAATCTATTAAGATACGGGGAGCGTTTACTCCCTCTATCTTCAGAAACTCTCCCCCTTCCATATTTTGCTATAAATACCTGTAAATTCTCAGGCCAGAGGAAACGATTGAGCAGAGAGCATAGGCTGGCTATTCTTTAGTCTGTAACTTAGATTTTTTACTTTTCTTTTATGTAACTTTTATTTTATTTATGTAACTGAGAAAAGAGGAGAGTTTCATGGGAGAATAAGAGTGATGCTTGTACTGAGAGTGACACCAGTGTAAATAAGTCTTCTTTTTTCATTGTTATTTGAATCGATTCAAAGTTTTCTTTTCTTCTTTACTCTTGTTTTTTTTTTTGCTTCTCTCTAAGTGCTTGTAAATCCAAGTAATTCTTACAGTCTCGAAACTGTCTTGCCATTGCATGTGTCATTGATGGCTTATGGTGATGGATAACTGTTCCTTTATTAGTTTAGCTTACCCCTTAATGAAATCACCTAGAGGGGGGGTGAATAGGTGATGGCTATATGAAATATGTCAAAAATGCGGAATTTAAATCTACTTAAAACAATAAGCTCAAATTAGAATGCTTGCAAGATATAAAGCAATAAGTAAAGCAAGTAATAAAGAGATTGAGTTTAGAGAAATTTGAGCAAACGCAAACACGAGGATATGTTTCCGAGGTTCGAGCCACGCTCTACGTCCCCGCCTTCACACTTGAAGGATTTCCACTATTGTTGATCCCACTGGATCTCCAATACAAGGGCACACTTGTCCTATCTCTCGTGATGCCGCAACACCACTTGGAGCACACTAGCTCGCTTGAGGCCGATGCCTCTACAACTTCGCTCAAGAAGAAAATTGATCACACTTGATCACAAAAAGCTCACTTCGCACAATCCTATAACCAATAAGTAGAGATAGTACTTGGGATTGTGAAGTGCAAAATGACTAGAGTGAAGTAGAGGGATTTGCTTCAAGTAGGTGTTTGGAAATTTTGGCTTTGATGAAAATCTTTTCTAAAATGAAAGGCTTTTGAAAACTTGTAAATCTTGTAAAAATTGTTGTCTTATCATGTTGAAATGACCCACTATTTATAGTGGATGAAAAACCAACTACACAGCTAGAGAAATTCGTTGGGGTGAGATCCCAACAAAATCTGTCAGAAAATAGAGCTGTTGGAGTCTGTCAGACTTTCTGACAGCTACCGGTCGACCGGGTCGGTCGACCGCCAACGGTCATATTTCTGACCGTTGGGGGAAAACGGTCGGCCGACTCGGTCGATCGAAATAAACAGAGAGCACTGACAAGTGCCCGGTTGACCCGAGCGGTCGGCCGACGTGCACACATGCACAGCCGTGCACGTCGGTCGACTGGGTCGGTCGACCGGACTCTGTCAGATCTGTTCAAACAGAGTCTGGAAAGAAAGGAAAGGAAAATTTTTGATTCAAACATTTTTGGTTTAAGGATTTGAAAATAAGGTTCTAGACCTAATAAAAACTAAGAGTGTAATCATAGATCAACACCAAAACATGTTAGATCATTTTGGTAAAAATCCTTTTTGATAAAATAATTTTCTAAAAACGGTTTTTTCAAAACATGGTATATCTAAAAAACTAAGTTAGAAATTCTGATATAAAAATTCTTTTGAAGCCATGAAGCAATACTAAGTATGTTTGAGTGACAATCCCAAATATTCTACCTCTATCATCTAGGTTTTGACAAAATATCTAAAAATAAAAGTAAATTACAAATCTTGAATTCTTTTCTTCAAAGTTTTGATCCCGAAACTTTTCTACCGTGCTAGGCTTGGGAATGCAAATCTTTAGCAGCGTCCAAATTGTGAGTCTTGATTGTGGAGCCATCAAATCAACTTGTTTTAAACCTGAAATTCTTTTAAACAAGATTGTTAAACACATAACTAAATATGGTTTGTTATCATCAAAATATCGGGCTAATGGCCTTAGGGCCAACAATCTCCCCCTTTTTGATGATGACAAAACATATATAGTTATCACAAATATTTTGGGTAGAGACTTCAAGTGAAGCTCCCCCTCAACACATGCATATAATAAAAGGATACTCAGGCATAGGTAAATAGCACAAATAATAAACAATCATACACATGTCCATGCCAGAAAATAACTCATGCCATAAATAACTCATATGTTCATACAAGACATAAAAACATATAGAAAACACATGTCCACGCAAACACAAATACATGTCAAAAATACTAAACAAAATACCAAAATGTGTCCAACACACAAAATACAAAATACAATACAAGCCCAAGAGAAGTCTCTCATGAATATCTCTCCCCCTTTTTGACATCATCAAAAGGGAAAGTCACTCCTCATCGTCGTCGTCCTCATCATCGTCCTCCTCATCGTCGTCCTCAGCATCACTTGTAGCCATCTCCACATCCTCATCATCATCATCATCCTCATCATCATCAGAAGCCTCCTCCTCTGGATCAATAGCTGCAACACCTGGCTGTGGTGCTGAAGAAGCAGAAGGGGCCCTAACTGGAAAAGGAGGGCCGGAGGCAGGAAGCGGTCGGGCAAATGGCGTGGGGTCTGGACCAAGCATGTTGTACTTCTCAAGAGTGCACTAAATTGCGAATCCATGTATCGCATGGAATCAGCAAAATAGGACATATCATTGCGAAGTCCCTGATAACGAGAGTCCATCTCCGCGCGATGTGCCACATCCACCGCAGAAATCTGGGTCAGTCGCTGCTGGATCTCAGCGGTCACCCAAGACTGATGCTCCTGAAACTGAGTACGAAGCTCAAACGAAATGAGGGCCTGAAGGTCTGAAGGAATGGATGGCCCTGGAGCAGAGGAAGTCCCTGGGATAGAAGAAGACCCTGGAACAGATGAAGACCCTGGAACAAGAGCAGGAGGAATAGGAGGCTGCTCAGGAGCGGGATGACGCATCCTAGATTGCATCCTCTTCAAAAGAGTGCTGTTCAGGTTCACGGAGGGTTCGGTGGGTATCTCAGAGGATAGATCAAAATTGAGTTGTTTTAGGATATACGAAATGAGCATCCCATAAGGCAAGTGCCTTGTGGGGACAAGGACGTGATCAGAGGTCATGTGAGAAATTATGAAGCGGTGGATGTTTATCTTAATGCCTTTCAGAAGGCAGTAGACAATCAAAGGAACAGGACCCCTAGCATGACAGTATTCCCCAGTTTGGGCAGAATGTTATAGAATACAAATTTAGCGAGGACTTGAGCGGTGAGTGTGAATTTATTCACCGCCTCATTCCTCACTAAGCCGGGGTTGTCATCCCGTGGATCAAGGTCGACGCGGTGAGCGCAGACTCACCGGCCGGATAGACAAAATCATGTAGGTTATAGGAGTATACATCAACTCCTCCACATGAGAGATACAACAAATCAGCAAATTCTTGAAGAGAGATATTTATGTCTCTCCCAAGAACCCTAGACATAACCCGGTTTCTCTCAAAAGCAAGATTGGTATAAAAGTAGGGTATGAGAGAGGTGTACACCGGTTCTCTAATAGCCATGAACTGATCTAAAGAATTGTTCCTCAATATTTGTGGGATATTGAGGTGCTCAAAATCTTGGAGGACAACACATCTCCCAGAAATAATAGTTCTCCTCGAAAGAAGGATAAACCGTTGTTCTGCTAGATCGGAAACAAAAGGAGGTTTAGTCCTAGTGGATGAAGATGAAGGGACAACAGATTTTCCCTTTTCGGCTCTAGATCTTTTAGGCATGATTAAATTTTAGGTTAAAAAGAAGATCTAGGTCAAAAGTAATATTAGGGCTTGATCTAGACTAAGGAAACGATAGATCTTGACAAAACTTATGATGAACAATAAGATGGAAAGCAAGATCTAAAGGAAAATTTGGATTTTTACCTTGATGGAGGAGAGATCAAGTGCCAATAACTGAAAATCCCTGAGTTTGAACGTAGATCGGGCCTGAAAGAGATGATCCAGCAAAGAAATGAGAGAAAAAGGCAAGGATTTGAGTTGGATTTGAGGTGGAATGGTGAAACTAGGGTTTTTAGAGAGAGGGAGAAGAGAAATCGCCGGTGAGAAATGAGAGAGAGAGAAAAAAGGGCTTTAATAGGGTAGGTAAATGACAGATTCCCGTCGCCCGGTCGGCCGGTCCGGTCGACCGAAATACCCGAGACCACTGACAGACTAAACGGTCGACCGCAGCGGTCGGCCGAAAATACCAGAGAGCTCTGACAGACTAAACGGTCGACCGCACGGGTCGGCCGGCTACAGATAAGGATAACAACAATCTTCCAGGCAAGGTCGGTCGGCCGGATCTCAGCTCCGGTCGGCCGGTCTTGCCCAAAAACTGTCAGCGGCAAAGACCCCAAAAAAAAATCTAAATTGTCTGAAAATAGTGAGAAAGATATTTTTAACATACAAAATTTTAAAACATGTTTAAACTTCAAATTTTACATAAGAAATTTTTATTTTTATTTTTATTTTTCATATAAATACAAAGGTTTAGAGATGTTGAAGCCGAATACCCGGTGAAGGGTTCTGAACTCATCCTCGAGATTCCTCTAAATATGAGTTGAGGTGCGCAATTGCCATCTCTAATGTATTTGCTTTAAATATGAATTTTAAATATTTATTTTAGTTTTTGACAAAATGTGTATATAGATATATGATCAAAATTAGATATGTGGACAAAAATATGACATAAAGCAAGATAACATGAATTAGAACAAAGCATATACACAAGCAAGATGGAAAAGTAAGTTTACACTAACCCATATCAATGAAGCACAAAGGTAAACTAACAATCCTATGCATATGTATATAAACAAAATAAAAGCTTTTAAATGGAGAAATTACCAAACCGAGGGTATTCTCCAAAATAGGTGCCTCCATGATAGTGATGCAAGCGCGATGTGATCTTTGAGCGTTGTTGCATCCACCACCTGGGCACCCTCTCCCCCTAAGTCTTGGAGGAAGAAGACCCACCTGTATCAACTAAATTTGGTGTGTCTTTTGGTACCCATATCTTTTTGGGTCCTTTAGGGTTAGTACCGGGGCGAACCCAAACATGTTTATTATTCATGTTATGTTTAGCAAAACAAAATTTTTCTAAATGGCCTTTGCGGCCACAATGCGTGCAAACATAAATCCTACCACTACCATACATGTGAGCTTGCTTGTGAGTGTGTGCATGTTTCCATGCATGGTGAGCGTGTTTCCCTTGGGTTACTCCTTTGGGAAATCTAGATGCAAATTTATTTAAGTCAAATGCACATTTTTAAGAGTTGAATCTAAAACATCAACCCGTTTTTGAATTTCAATAAAATCATTTTTATTACAAGATGCAATGGGGGTTTTCCCTTTACAAGCTAATTTATAGTTTTCAAAATCAATCTTTATTTTCTTAAAAGCATTAGACAAATCATTTTTCTCTTTTTCAATAATATCATATTTATTTTTCAATAACTCATTTTCTCTTTTTAATTTCTTATTATGAGATTGCGAAATCTCATATCTATGTTGGAGTTCTTCAAAAAATTGAGCTAATTCATCCATAGTCAATTCATCATCTTCTATGGAGTTGTCGAGATTTACCTTAGAAGCATCATCTCCATGTGCCATGAAGCACATGTGTGCGGCGTCGTTCACCTCCTCGGATTCCGACTCCGTATCGTCCCACGTAGCCACCATTGCCTTCTTCTTCTTTGGGCCGTTCTTGGAGGTGGTAGCTTGGAGAGCGGGGCAATCGGCAATGAGGTGTCCGATCTTCTTGCAATGAAAGCAAGGACCCGGCTCCTCTCTTTTCCTTTCAAATCTTCCTTGACGTTTCCCTCTTCGGAAGTTGCTTTGCCTCCCTTTCTTGTAGAACATTTTGCCCACCTTTCGGATGAGCATGGCAAAGTCCTCATCGTAGTCTTCCGATGAGTCTTCCTCGTCATGGTTGGTTGGAGTGGCTTTGAAAGCGAGGGCTTTCTTCTTCGGCGCCTCCCTTTCTTCTCTAATTTTCATCTCCATCTCATGGGTCTTGAGATTTCCGATGAAGCCGGAGAAGTCCATCTCCTCCCGATCGTTGAGCTCCTTGAGGGTGGTTGCCTTGACTTCCCAAGCTTTGGGAAGAGCTCTAATGACCTTCCTTATCTTTTGGTCATTATCGATCGCATCACCTAAAGAAGATAAAGCATTTGTTATTTTGGTGAACCGAGTGAGCATGTCATCAATGCTCTCATTCTCAAGCATGTAAAAGTTCTCATATTGAGAACGAAGCAAGTCAATTTTGGATCTCTTGACTTGTGACGTTCCCTCATGAGTCACAATCAAAACATTCCACACTTCATATGCGGATTTACAATTTATGATGCGTGAGAGGTCATCTTCATTAAGGGCTTGGGTTAATGCATATTGAGCCCTAGCATTGGCCTCATAGTCCTTGGTGGTGTCCTCGGACCATGATCTCTCATCGGTGAGAGGTTCTATAAATTCTTTGGTTATGACCCTAGCAACCCTAACTCCTAGGGACTTAAGGAAAAGGTTCATCTTGACCTTCCAAATAGGGAAGTTCAAGCCATCAAATTAGGGTGGGGACTTGATGCTAGAAAAATCAATTGAAGCCATGGATAATGAATAAGATGCACAACAAATGAAGAATGCAACAAATGATATAGCCAAAACAAGGATCTCCCTAAGGTGGTTAAACCAAATAGTAGGGTTAGGCTCTGATACCAATTGAAATCACCTAGAGGGGGGGTGAATAGGTGATGGCTATATGAAATATGGCAATAACGCGGAATTTAAATCTACTTAAAACAATAAGCTCAAATTAGAATGCTTGCAAGATATAAAGCAATAAGTAAAGCAAGTAATAAAGAGATTGAGTTTAGAGAAATTTGAGCAAACGCAAACACGAGGATATGTTTCCGAGGTTCGAGCCACGCTCTACGTCCCCGCCTTCACACTTGAAGGATTTCCACTATTGTTGATCCCACTGGATCTTCAATACAAGGACACACTTGTCCTATCTCTCGTGATGCCGCAACACCACTTGGAGCACACTAGCTCGCTTGAGGCCGATGCCTCTACAACTTCGCTCAAGAAAAAAATTGATCACACTTGATCACAAAAAGCTCACTTAGCACAATCCTATAACCAATATGTAGAGATAGTACTTGGGATTGTGAAGTGCAAAATGACTAGAGTGAAGTAGTGGGATTTGCTTCAAGTAGGTGTTTGGAAATTTTGGCTTTGATGAAAATCTTTTCTAAAATGAAAGGCTTTTGAAAACTTGTAAATCTTGTAAAAATTGTTGTCTTATCATGTTGAAATGACCCACTATTTATAGTGGATGAAAAACCAACTACACAGCTAGAGAAATTCGTTGGGGTGAGATCCCAACAAAATCTGTCAGAAAATAGAGCTGTTGGAGTCTGTCAGACTTTCTGACAGCTACCGGTCGACCGGGTCGGTCGACCGCCAACGGTCATATTTCTGACCGTTGGGGGAAAACGGTCGCCGACTCGGTCGACCGAAATAAACAGAGAGCACTGACAAGTGCCCGGTTGACCCAAGCGGTCGGCTGACGTGCACACATGCACAGCCGTGCACGTCGGTCGACTAGGTCGGTCGACGGACTCTGTCAGATCTGTTCAAACAGAGTCTGGAAAGAAAGAAAAGAAAATTTTTTGATTCAAACATTTTTGGTTTAAGGATTTGAAAATAAGGTTCTAGACCTAATAAAAACTAAGAGTGTGATCATAGATCAACACCCAAACATGTTAGATCATTTTTGGTAAAAATCCTTTTTGATAAAATGATTTTCTAAAAACGGTTTTTCCAAAACATGGTATATCTAAAAAACTAAGTTAGAAATTCTGATATAAAAATTCTTTTGAAGCCATGAAGCAATACTAAGTGTGTGTGAGTGACAATCCCAAATATTCTACCTCTATCATCTAGGTTTTGACAAAATATCTAAAAATAAAAGTAAATTACAAATCTTGAATTTTTTTTCTTCAAAGTTTTGATCCCGAAGCTTTTCTACCGTGCTAGGCTTGGGAATGCAAATCTTTAGCGGCGTCCAAATTGTGAGTCTTGATTGTGGAGCCGTCAAATCAACTTGTTTTAAACCTGAAATTCTTTTAAACAAGATTGTTAAACACATAACTAAATATGGTTTGTTATCATCAAAATATCGGGCTAATGGCCTTTGGGCCAACACTTAATTCATAGTGTAAATCGAGAAAGGGGAAGATCTTATAGACCATGATCTGCTTGCCTTCAAAGACAATGTAAGTCATCGTAACCGATTCAAGGCAAACAAGCGCTGAAAAGGTAAGTGAATATTTCTTTTCTATTTCAATTTCTTAGTTTAGATCACCTCCATCACTAAATCTCAAACTCTTTACTCTTTTCACTTTCTTTTTATAAACTCATTTTTTATTTTCTCCACCTTCTCAGTCTACCACTTTCTTCTTAACTTAACAAAAGATTCTTTTTTTTTCAAGAACAAGAGAAGAACTTTTAACCATTTTTAGTGAATTAAAAGAGAACTTACTAAAAGCTTCCATCGCTAGTCCCTCCTTGTGGATCACGACCCGCATAGCCACTTTCTATTGCGGTAGTCTTGAGTATCTTGCACTATCTATTCTTATGTTCTGAAATTGTGTATTTTTCTGTGTAGGTTTTTACTCAATCAGCAGCTATATAGTTTTGGTAGTTGATCCTTCTGGATGAGCTCGATTATGGACTAGATGCTTTAAATAACCCAACCACCTAATAATGTCCACTACATACAATTATAACGAATTATTGGAGGAAAAAAATTATGAACTATTTACTTTATGTAAGTAGGTTACCTCTCAATCGGATACATCCAGTGAAAAGTAACTAGTCCCGCAACTTTAGCCTATGCATTTAGATGAACCGTGAGGTGTACCATAACAGTAAAGAACGATGGTGGGAAGATCATTTCAAGCATACATAATATTTTCATAACTTGCTTTTTCAGCATATCAAATTCAGCTATATCTATGACTTTTAAGCATAGTTGGTTAAAAAATCCACAAAACTTAATTAACACTTTGGCTACTTCAGGATTTAAGTTATTTCACATCACAACTGGGATCAACTGATGCAGAAGAACATGACCTTCGTGGGTCTTAAGTCCAACAGTATTCCTCTCATTCACTTGCACATTATTTGATATATTGAAGGAATACCTATTAGGCGATTTTACCGATTTAAGCACCCGCAAAAATTTTGCAGTTCATATCTGGACATTGAGAAAATTTATGGAGGAATTTCGTACTTACCATTTCCAAGAACTTTTGTTTGCAGGCTCCTTCGAATTTCTGGAGCCCCAATATCCTAACAAGATCTTATATCATCCTTGAAATCACCTGGGGAGGTGATAAGGATCTAAGAACTAAATGCGGAATTACAAAACTAATTTGCAACAACATTTAGTGCAACCAACGAGTGTAGCCGAATTCCCCATGGAGGGCTCTGGACTAACTCCTCTTGATTACTCTGAATAACAGTTGAGGCGCTATATGAAGCTCTCGTGGTTAAGCACAAGTGAGGCACACACAAACAAGCCAAGCATATAATATGAATGAGTAATATGAATAGATGAAAGGCACAAAATAAAGAGAGAGAGTTTAGAGTCAATTGATCAAACGCAAACAATAAGATGTGTTTCGAAGTTCGAGCACCGAGCTCTACGTCTCCGTCTTCACCGAGAAGGATTTCCAATCCACTAGGAGTACCGAACTCCTCTCTCAACCAATACAACCTCCACCGAGGTAATACAAATGGTCTACCGAAGACCGGAGTACCGAACTCCACCAATACAATCAAATCCACCTCACCGAGAGGGATACAAGCACAATCCACCTTTACCGAAGAGGGATACAAATACCAACCAACTCCATCTCACCAAGAGGGAGTAAACCACAACCTCAACCTCTACCAAAGAGGGAGCAACCAACAACCCAAATCCAACTCTACCAAAGAGGGATAACCAAATAAAAAGGGTTACAACAAAGTGGTATATCTCAACCACAAACCAAAACTTTTTCCCACAAATAAATGATCCTAAATAGATAGGATATGAGATATAGCTCAAGTGTGGAAAACCAAGAGTTTGGAAAACTAAAACTCAAAGAAAAAAAAACTTGGGAAACTCTTTGAAGATGATGGAAATGAAGAACAAACACAAATCTCCCAATTTCTATTTTCTTTGATTTTTTCAAAAACCCTAAAAACCAATAAAATGAATCTTTTGAAGCACTAAAACACTTTTGAAAACTTGCTGGAAAACAAAAGAGAGTACGAATTTTTCTTATTAAAAATCTTACCAAAATCCCAAAGAAATGAGGCTTATATAGCCTCCAAAAAAAAACTAGCTGTTAGGCTGACTTTTCAGCCTAGGCGGCTGCCGGTCGACCGGCCCGGTCGACCGCCGACGGTCATTTTTTTGACCGTTGGAAGCAACTGGTCGACCGTCCGGTCGACCGCCCAAATCTAGAGAGCAAAGCTCTCTGGCCGGTCGACCGACCCCGTCGACCGTGCCAACGTGCACAAGTTTGTGCACGTCGGTCGACCGGCCGGTCGACCGACTCTGGATCCGGTCGACCGGCCCGGTCGACCGCCAGAGCTTGGCAGGTTCTGTTTTGGGACAGAAAAACTTGTTTTAAATAATTCTAAAAATTTCATAAATCTTCTAAAAATTTCACAAAAATAGTTTCTAACATTTTATATGATATACAAACATGTGTTAAAAATTTCAATACAAATATCAAACATTTTGAACCATTTTTGTGTTATGAAAAAATTACCGAAAACTAAAAACTGTATTTTTTCAAACTTTGATTTTTCAAATAAACTTTGTCCAAAACATATCCAAATATAAAAGCATGATACATAATCATTTTAAAACATGTTGCATATGGACATAGGTCCAATATACATGAAACATATACATATCATTGTTTTTGTCTTTTATTTCCAAAAATATGTTTTGTTAAAAACACAAAACACCAAACCTCATGAATAGGCATCTCAACATAAGTTTGTCTAGGAAATTAAGCTTACATGTATATAGAATATATCTAATATACACTTAAACAAAGTAAACTTGTATTGATACTATCTATTCAGGAAAACCAATATCGGTTAAATCAAAACCGAAAAACCAATATCCAAAACATGAAACGTGTGTGTATTGTGAACTTGAGCATATCACACTATCTAATCTTTACACATGGATCTAAAACATAAACTAAACTAGGATACCGAAGTCTTCTTGTAGAGCGCCGTCTCCAATCCGACTCGATCCAAAACTCCGTGATCCACCGAGCTAGACTCTAACAAGTGCTATGTATGATCTTGTTTCTCGGGCTCTTGAATCACCATGTGAAAAACTTCAAAACTCCTTTGTTGAAGCTAATCACCAACTAATATCTTGGTTAATAATCTGAAACTAAACATCACAAGATTATTAGTAAACATAACTACATGAGTTAATCATCATCAAAACTAGAGTGGAAGGCCTCTGGGCCAACAATCTCCCCCTTTTTGATGATGACAAAACTCATGGAGTTATATATGCATGGATTAAAGTTCAGCTTCAAAGAAGCTCCCCCTTAACTCATGCATCACAATAAAAATAAGATATTCAATGAAGCATATGATACTAAACAAATGTATGCATCAACTAGGAGAGAGAAACATGCATAAATCAACCATAAAACGAAACATGCATAAATCAACCATAAAACTTTCTCCCCCTTTTCTCCAAATCATTTTTCTCACATATTTATTTGTTTATTGTAAGATGCATAAACTCAATATATGCATAAACATAAATCTCCTTTTTCCGAAAACATGCATATATACTAAAATACTTCTCCCCCTTTTTGTCAATCATCAACAAAGGGATTAAAGTAAAAACAAAGTAATGTTCTCCCCCTTTTTGTCCGAAACAAAGAATCAATAAAGGGGTGACATCAAACAAATCAATAATAAGAATATATGCGATATACATTCATGAAGAGGAAGACGCTAAGTTAACTTCCTACATATATGCATTACATGAAGAAAGGATGACAAGCCCTAATTCACATAACACAAAATATGCAATGCATAAGAAGAGATGTGAAGCTCCCCCTACACACGTGTATCACATAAAGAAGAGTTGTCAAGCTCCTCAATATAAGATACACTCAACATGAATCTATATGTAGAAGAGATGTTAAGCTCCCCTTGCATATATGCAATCATATCAAAACATTTTTAACATTTCTTATTAAAACACAATTTTGAATTTTTTCAATAAAACAAATTTTGAGATATCTTAGTAATTCAAATTTCAAAACACCAATATAAATCTTCATGGATACCATTGAAAGAAATAGATCAATAGATACCAATTGAAAGTAAACAAAATCTTGATACCAATTGTGAATATTTGTAATTTAGAACATATGATACCAAAATAAAATCAATTTTCAACATAAAATGTGGGAGTAGAAATCAACGGTAAACAAAATACCAATTGAAAGATAAAAATACGAATTTTCTTCCCCTTTATGAAATACCAAATAAAACGGTGCATAAGCTTGTATTGAATACCAATTGAAAACTAGTCAATTGAAACATAATAGTCATTTAAAAATTAAGCTTAGCATATTCAACATTTATGCTCAACAATATAGGGATATAGTAAGCACAAATAAAACATGTATAGGAGTATGAAAAATGAGTACCAATCAAAATAGATGATACCAAATGAAAGCATACATACACAAAAATAATATATGAGTATACAAAAATGTCAATATTGATACCAATTGAAAAGATCCAATGATACCAATTGAAACAACAATAATATCAAGTGTATACCTCATATCATCTACCACCCATTTCATGCTCAAGTTTAAAATGATTTTCACTATAAAGCATACATGTGCATGGTCTCCCAACCAACCGCCCTTGGAAGGTAGGGGTTTTCAAAAATGGGTTTGAAAATATTGTATGAAAACTCTACCATGACGAAGAATACGAACTAGTTAAATGGAAAAACTTGTAAACTAGTACGAAATCCTTCAAGTAAGGAATAAAAACAAAATATTTTTCTTGAAACATGAAATTCACATGATAGCCAACACTCAAGGTCAATGAAGCATGAATATGACTCATGAAAACAAAACATAAGTAAACAATAAAGGTGAGTGTTCAAATAAAATGTGAAGAACATAATCATGAAAGATAGTCAATAAGTTCATGTGAAATTTCTTTAAACATGAAACATGAAAAACTAAATTTTCATTAGAAACAATTTATACTTCAAGGCATATGTATGTTTTGACAGAACAAGAAATATACATACATATCCCTAAACACAATTTGAGTCCATAATAAAGATTTGCATGAAAAGCAAATGACTCAAGGGGTATACATGTATATCTTAAGGTTTGGCAAAATAAACATATTCATGAAGTGAAAACACATGAACATGAAAACGTGGATAAAATAGGAATACAAGTCAAATGCATGAATCATCAAAACTAGACTATACTAGCACATCTAATGGGTACAAATGAGCGTTCAAGAACAAACATATATAAACGATCTATTTGTAGCCCACTATATGTACAAGTATATATATCCTAGTTTTAATGAAAACTAACATTTAAACATGTAATCAAATCATGGAGCATAAAACAAGACATAAATCAACATGATAAATATAAATATGATCATTATGTAAATCCACATGCTATTAGAGTTATGATATACATAATAGCTAAACATATGTGAGAACACAAAGAATGATCCATATGAACATGGGTGATCTCAAAAGCTATACATGTATGTCAATGGTCTAATAATCATGGTATTTAACATACTAATCAAAACATAAAGCATCAAAACAAAAATCATAAACATCCATATGATCATTATGTTTATACACATGCATTAGATCTAGGACATACATATTAGTTTAAACAAAATGAGAACACAATGATATAAGTCCATATTAAACATGGGTGTCTCAAATAACTAACATTTATATCACTAATCTAATTAACATGGCATAATCATAATAATCAATAAACATCAAAACATGCTATAAACAATGAACATGGAAAGCATGCAAATAAAAATGAGAGTTACAGATCGATACCAAAACCGATGAGGGCACCTCTCTAGTTCTCCAAACTAAGGTGGTCCTCCCACCAAAACATCCCTTGAAAGTGATGCATCCAAATAGTAATCTTTAAGCTCGAAACGCATCCACCTCAAGGCACCATAACTCTCACGTCATGCGAGAGCCCACACCTGCATCAAATACAATAGGGGTGGTCTTTGGTACCCACACTCTTTTGGGTCCATGGGGGTTAGTACCTTTTCTAGACCAAACAAATTTAGTTGCTAAATTTTCATCATGTATACGATCATAACAAAATTTAGCAAGGTGGCCCTTACATCCATAATGTGTACAAGTGTACACATGAGCATACATGTGATGGGTGTGACCGTGAGGAGCATGTGTATGCCGTGTATGGTGTGCATGCATAATAGGAACTTGTTTCTTTCGAAATAAAGATTCCAAACGTGTATGGCTCAAAACATAATGGCTCAAAGTGGAGCCCAAACAATCCATATTCTTCGTAAGCATAGATATATCATTTTTAATTAAAGAAGAAGTGGAGTATGCAATAGGTGAACTAGGTGAAACTATCTTAGCATGGCAAACATGTAAATCTATATCATTTTGCAAAGATTCATTTTTCTTTAAACAAACTTCTAAATCCTTTGAAATAGAAGCAATTTTCATTTTTAAAGATTCATTTTCTTTTAAAACAAAATTAACTTTTGAAGACAATTTTTCATTTTTCTTCAAAATATCATTACAATTATTTTTAGATTTTAAACATTCATTTTCCTTTAAGATAAGATCAAGTCTAGATTTCAATGAATCCCTTTCATTAGAAATCTCTACTTTATCTTGCAAAACCAAATCAAGTCTTGAACATAAAATCTTGTTTTCTTCTTTTAGTTCAAAACTCTTTTTTTTCAAAAGATTATATTTTTCTATCAATTTTTCACAAACAATAGAAAGTTCTTCATTTAGAGTATTTGGATCAATATGCTCATTACTAGAAGAAGTAGCATTATCACAATCTAATTGAGATTCCGAATATACCTCAAGGGAGTCATTCCCTTGGACCATGAAGCATTGTGGCTCGGATTCTCCACTAGATTCATCCTCCGGTTGGATTGGCAATTGAAGATTGGAGGAGGTCAACTTATTCCACACTGAAAAAGCGGAATCATAGTTAGAAACAAGCATAAGATAATCTTTGTTAAGCGTGCTTCAATAGCCTCAAGGGCAAGTGTATTGGCCCCTATATGATTGCGATTACCAAAATAGCATTTCTTGATAGCGGTAAGGAAAACATGCAAGCCTAGAGATTTCAAATACATGGACATCCTAAATTTTCACATGTTAATATTGGAAACATCAAACATGGGAGGTGACAAGCAATCAATGAGTGTGTGCAAATAATATACGTGCAAATGCAAATGATAGATTAGCAAACCAAGATCACACTCCTAGGTGGTTAAACCAAATATCAGGAGCGTAGGCTCTGATACCAATTGAAATCACCTAGAGGGGGTGAATAGGTGATAAGGCTAATCTAAGAACTAAATGCGGAATTACAAAACTAATTTGCAACAACACTTAGTGCAACCAACAAGTGTAGCCGAATTCCCCGTGAAGGGCTCTGGACTAACTCCTCTTGATTCCTCTGAATAAGAGTTGAGGCGCTATATGAAGCTCTCATGGTTAAGCACAAGTGAGGCACACACAAATAAGCCAAGCATATAATATGAATGAGTAATATGAATAGATGAAAGGCACAAAATAAAGAGAGAGTTTAGAGTCAATGGATCAAACGCAAATAACAAGATGTGTTTCGAGGTTCGAGCACCGAGCTCTACGTCCCCGCCTTCACCGAGAAGGATTTCCAATCCACTAGGAGTACCGAACTTCTCTCTCAACCAATACAACCTCCACTGAGGCAATACAAATGGTCTACCGAAGACTGGAGTACCGAACTCCACCAAAACAAACAAATCCACCTCACTGAGAGGGATACAAGTACAATCCACCTCTGCCGAAGAGGGATATAAATACCAACCAACTCCACCTCACCAAGAGGGAGTAAACCACAATCTCAATCTCTACCAAAGAGGGAGCAACCAACAACCCAAATCCACCTCTACCAAAGAGGGATAACCGAATAAAAAGGGTTACAACAAAGTGGTATATCTCAACCACAAACCAAAACCTTTTTCCACAAATAAATGATCCTAAATAGATAGGATATGAGATACAGCTCAAGTGTGGAAAACCAAGAGTTTGGAAAACTAAAACTCAAAGAAAAATACTTGAGAAAACTCTTTGAAGATGATGGAAATGAAGAACAAACACAAATCTCCCAAATTTCTATTTTCTTTGATTTTTCTAAAAACCCTAAAAACCAATAAGATGAATCTTTTGAAGCACTAAAACACTTTTGAAAACTTGCTGGAAAACACAAGAGAGTAGGAATTTTTCTTGTTAAAAATCTTACCAAAATCCCAAAGAAATGAGGCTTATATACCCTCCAACAAAAAACTAGCCGTTAGGCTGACTTTTCAGCCTAGGCGGCTGGCGGTCGACCGGCCTGGTCGACCGCCAACGGTCATATTTTTGACCGTTGGAAGCAACCGGTCGACCGACCCGGTCGACCGTGCCAACGTGCACAAGTTTGTGCACGTCGGTCGACCGGCCGGTCGACCGACTCTGGATCCGGTCGACCGGCCCGGTCGACCGCCAGAGCCTGGCAGGTTCTGTTTTGGGACAGAAAAACTTGTTTTAAATAATTCTAAAAATTCCATAAATCTTCTAAAAATTTCACAAAAATAGTTTCTAACATTTTATATGATATACAAACATGTGTTAAAAATTTCAACACAAATATCAAACATTTTGAACCATTTTTGTGTTATGGAAAAATTATCGAAAACCAAAAACTGTATTTTTCCAACTTTGATTTTTCAAATAAACTTTGTCCAAAACATATCCAAATACAAAAGCATGATACTTAATCATTTTAAAACATGTTGCATATCGACATAGGTCCAATATACATGAAACATATACATGTCATTGTTTTTGTCTTTTATTTTCAAAATATGTTTTGTTAAAAACACAAAACACCAAACCTCATGAATAGGCATCTCAACATAAGTTTGTCTAGGAAATTAAGCTTACATGTATATAGAATATATCTAATATACACTTAAACAAAGTAAACTTGTATTGATACTATCTATTCATGAAAACTAATATCGGTTAAATCAAAAATCGAAAAACCAATATCCAAAATATGAAACGTGTGTGTATTGTGAACTTGAGCATATCACACTATCTAATCTTTACACATGAATCTAAAACATAAACTAAACTAGGATACCAAAGTCTTCTTGTAGAGCGCCGTCTCCAAGCCGACTCGATCTAAAACTCCGTGATCCACTGAGCTAGACTCCAACGAGTGCTATGTATGATCTTGTTGCTCGGGCTCTTGAATCACCATGTGAAAAACTTCAAAACTCCTTTGTTGAAGCTAATCACCAACTAATATCTTGATTAATGATCTGAAACTAAACATCACAAGATTATTAGTAAACATAACTACATGAGTTAATCATCATCAAAACTAGAGTGGAAGGCCTTTGGGCCAACAATCCTTGGATTTCTTGGGATCCTGTAAAGTGTTACCAAAATGTTGTCGCAAACATTCTTCTCTAAATGCATAACATCTAGATTGTGTCTAATTTTCAGAGTTGCCCAATATGGCAATTGAATGAATATACTTTTCTTCCTCCACCCAGTAGGCATGTCTGGTATAGGTTTGTCGTCGTTACAATTCTTTGTACGCCTCTTATGATTTTTTGTATTACCATTTTTATCAGAAAAATATTGATTCTTATGGAACTTCACATTAATCTCTTCATAAAACTGCTTAAGAATCTATGTACTAGAAATCACCCTTGGTGGTCCTCTGTTTTCCACTTTGCCATTAAATTTTGCCTTCATCTTACAATATGAATGATTTGCTGGGAGCCAGTATCTATGACCCCAATAGTATTGCTTATTATTGTAATCTAATGTAAAGGCCTCCATGCTCATACCATATATTGGACTAGCAAATTTTTCCTTAGTTGAGGCAGACAAATTCCCATATGCTGGGAAGTCATTAATTTTCCACAGTATAGTCGGACGTATTGTGAAATTCTGCTTGGAGTATGCATCATATGTTTTGACGCCATCTATCCAGAGATCTTTCAGCTCATCAATCAATGGATTTAAGTAAACATCAATGTTGTTACCAGGGCTATATTTTCTTGGTATCAACAAAGATTGGGTAAATTGTACGACATAAGCATGACAGGCCATATTGAATACCCTGAACTTTGTAAACCAAAAGGATTGAATCCATCACTTGCCAATCCCATCCTAACATTCCTTGGCTCCACATCGAACTCTGGGCATCTTACATTCAGATGTTTCCATGCTTCAGTGTTCGCAGGGTATCACAATTTGTCATCAATGACTTGGCTTTCTGAATGCCACCTCATTTCTTTTGCAACCTCTTCGTCATATACAACCTTTAAAATCTTGATATGATAGGAAAATGGTCAGACCCTTAGCAGGAATTCTCCGTTCTTTTGGTGGATCGTCATTTGATTTGCCTGCAACAGAAGTGCTTCTGTCCGTTTTCCATCTTGAGATTTTACACTTGGAGAAAACCCTATGTCCTTATTCCCCTTGTAGTATAAGATACGGTCATTAGGACAAAGCATCGATCCTAACATAATCAATGTAAGTACACCTAGAGGGGGGGTAAATAAGTGTACGACTAATCTAATGATCAAAATGTGAAAATTAAACTTAATTGCAACACACTTAGTGTAACCAACGAGTGTAGCCGAATTCCCGGTGAAGGGCTCTGGACTAACTCCTCTTGATTCTTCTGAATAAGAGTTGAGGTGCTATATGAAGCTCTCGTGATTAAACACAAGCGAGGCACACACAAACAACACAAGCATGTATATGATATGGCAATATGAATAGATGCACAAAGTAATAGAGAGAGAGTTAGAGTCAATGAATCAAATGCAAACACCGTGATATGTTTCGAGGTTCGAGCACACAGCTCTACATCCCCGCCTTCACACAGAAGGATTTCCACTAACTCGTCCACACAGGACTTCTCACACGGAACCTCACTGAGGATTTGGGGCAATACAATAACCGAGAGTACACAACTCCTCTCTCAATTACAACACAACCTCTACACTTAGAGGCTAGGCTCAAAGCCAACAAAATCAACCTCACAAATTAGGGATAGGCACAAAGCCAACAACCAATCAACCTCTCACTAGAGGGATAGGGCACAAAGCCACCACTTCAAAAATCAATCTCTACACAAGAGGGATAACACAAAGTAGGAGGGTTTACAACTTAGTGATCAAAAGACCACAAAGCAATTTCTTTTCCCACAAAACAAAGATCCTATAGAGTGGATAGAATGATAAGCTCAAGTGTGAGAAAACAAAGTGTTTTGAACAAAAAAAATCACTTGGGAAAATCTCCAAATAGATATAGAATTTTTAGACCAAAAACAAATTCCCAAAAGACTATTTTCTTTGAATTAACAAACACTTTAAAAACAAATAGAGAATAAGAATTTTGAACCCAAAAACTTTTTGCTGAAAAACACTTAAGTAGTATGAAAATTTTCTCTCTAAAAATCTTTTTTAAAAACTGGCCAAAGATTGGGGTATAAATAGGCCCAATCCAAATCTGCCCGTTGGCTGGCAGAAAGGTCAGTTTTGACCTTCCGGTCGACCGGCCAACGGTCAAAAATATGACCGTTGAGCCTGTCGGTCGACCGCCCGTCGACCGTGCCAGATCCAGAGAGCAGTTGCTCTCTGGCCGGTCGACCGCTCGGTCGACCTTGCCAAGCCTCACGGTCGACCGTCCGGTCGACCGCCCCCACCCAAGAGTGGGGCACTTTCAGTCGGACGACCGCTCGGTCGACCGGCCTAAGTGGTTGGCCTGCGTGCACGTCTTTGTGCACGTCTGGGTCCAGTCGACCGGCCCGGTCGACCGCCAGAGCCTGGCAGGGCTGATTATAGGATTTAAAACTTGGGTTTTTTAATATCAAATAAATCCCATAAAATCTCTAAAAATCCACAAAGATAGTTTCAGTATAATACTTTGATATACAAATATGTTTGAGTAAAATCAAACCATGTTACAAATATTTTGAACTATTTTTGTAACTTAGAAATTTTGCCGAAAACCAAAATCCGTATTTTCCAAAACTTAGATTTTTGAAATGGAAATCCGATTTTTTCAAAACACATCCAAATACCAAAGCATGATTATAGAAACAACATTTAAGCATGTGGTATATGGATAGAATCCAATATACATGAAATATATATATATCACTGTTTTTGACATTAAATCCGAAAATAAGTTTTGTTTAAAATACCAAAACTCTAAACTCATGAAATAGACTATCAAACTAAGTTTGTTTAAATAGTTGAAGCATACATGTATATAGAACAAATCTAATATACATTAAACCATGTAAACTTATTTTGATATAATTCTATTCATGAAAATCAAGATCGGTTAAACCGAAAACCGAAAATCAAAACATGAAACTTAAACAAGTATGTGTGTTGTGAACTTGAGCATATCACACTATCTAATCTTTAACAATGGATCTACACTATAAACTAAACACTGTACCGAAGTCTTCTTGTAGAGCTCCGTCTCCAAATCGACTCGATCCAAATATGATCCACCGAGCTTGACTCCAACGAGTGCTAGATATGAACTTTGATGCTCGGGCTCTTGAATCACCATGTGAAAGCTCTAAAACACCTTTGTTGAAGCTAATCCACCTACTAATATCTTGGTTAAGTATCTGAAATTAAACATCACAAGATTATTAGTAAACCATAACTACATGAGTTAATCATCATCGAAATTAGAGTGGAAAGCTCTGGGCCAACAATCTCCCCCTTTTTGATGATAACAAAACTCATGGAGTTATATATGCATGGATTAAAGTTAAGCTTCAAAGAAGCTCCCCCTTAACTCATGCATAGCAAAAATCAATAAATATATGCAATGAATGCTAAACATGAATATGCATCAACATGCATAAAATAATGAAATGAACTTGCTCTTGATACTAAACTTTAAAATAAATTCCTTTTCTTTTTTAAAATAAACATGTTCTTAATTAATTGCTCTTGATACTAATAAAACTTTCAATGTGAAAACTTTATCAATAAAAACAATAAAAGCTCTTGATACCAATCAATAAAAAAATTCTTGATACCAATTGAAAGATAATCAATAAAAGCTCTTGATACCAATTGGAAGATAATCAATAAAAGCTTTTGATACCAACAATAAAAATTTCAACAAAAGTTCTTGATATCAATAAAACAAAACATCAAGACATAAAATAAACTTTCTTGATATCAATATGAAACAAACTTTGATATAAACATACAAATAAACAATAAACATGTATATAAACTCAAATACTTCTCCTTCTTTTTGTCAATCATCAACAAAGGGTCAAAGAAAACAATAAAACAATGTTCTCCCCCTATTTTTGGTTTAAACAAAAAATATCAATAAGGGGTGAAATCAAATCAAAACATTTTTATACCAATTGAAAAAATATATCAATTTAGTGCATCATGATACCAATTGTAAGTAAATAAATCATTTTGAAGAATTTAACCAAAAATTTTGATTTCATATAGATAATCTTGATATCGATTGTAAAGATTAGTACCAATTGAAAGTAATTTTTTATTAGGAGCATATGATACCAATAAAATTAATATCATTTTTCAATCATTTTTCAACATAAAGTGTGGGAGTAAAATACCAAAGGTAAACAAAACTAATTGAAAAGTAAAATATAAAATTTTTCCCCCTTTATGAAATACCAAATAAAATGATGCATAAGCTTGTATACGATACCAATTGAAACATAATCAATTGAAATATAATAGTCATTTATGAAATCAAGCTTAGCATAACTAAAATTTGTGCTCAAAGATATAGAGATATAATAAGCACAAATAAAGCATATATATATGTATGAAAAATTAAATATCAATCGAAATTGAAACTATTTGAAGTGTAAGCATACATATATAAAAAATATATATATGAGTATACAAAAATAATGTCAATAGTAATACCAATTAAAAAGATTCAATGATACTAATTGAAAACACAATAAGATCAAGTGTATAACTCATATTACCAACCACTCATTTCATGCACATGTTTAAAAGGATTTTCAATAATAAGCATACAAGGCATGGTCGCCCAACCAACTGCCCTTAAATGGGTAGGGGTTTTCAAAAATAAGTTGAAAAATATAGTATGTTTGAAAAAACTCTACCATAATGAAGAATATGAAATAGTTATAAGAAAATTTTGTAAACTAGTACAAAATCCTTCAAGTAAGGAGTAAAACACAAATGTATTCCATGAAAAATATGTAAATCACATGATCACCAACCACTCAAAATTTATAAAGCCCATATCATACTCATGAAAACAAAATCATGAGAAAACAAAAATGATGTGAGTGTACAAGTATAATGTGAAATACAAAGTCATGAAAATAGGCAATTAAGCTCAATATAAAATTTCTTAAAAAAACATGAAAATCATCAAAACTAGAATTCTTTAAGGTTATGTATGTGATTGTTACACAATTCTGCATATTTTACCACATTATTCCCATGCATATTACAAATAAAAATATGATTTTTACTCATATTCTCTCTATTTTTGCAGGTCCACATCTGAAATGAGAGAAAGCCCAAAAATCTCTTTAATTAGTAATAATTAAAGAGATTAATTCATAAGCCCAAAAGAGATTAATTCAAAGCCCAAATTTGAGCCCAGGATCTAGAGAATTCTACGCAACAACTCAGGATTCTAAAAGGCCACGTGGATAACAACCTCGTAACAAAGTTGTAACAAGAATCTGTTACCCAACAGACTTGGAACTGCCGCAATATCTGGGATTTTCCCGCCAATTTGCGGCAGTTACAGGTCTGTTGGATCCCAGATTTTGCGCCAACAACCTGGCTCTAGATCCTTCTCTCTGAGGCCTATAAATACTGCACCTGGACCTGCGAGCAAAGGGAGAACAGAAGAGGAGAGATGATAGGATAAAGCTTTGTAATTTTGTATTTTCTTCTCTAGGATTTAGTTCTTTAGATCTCCTTCTTCTTCCCTAGAAATTCTGCAAAAGAGAGTTGTAAGAGAGAGAGAGAGTTTGTGTATACCAAGGTGTGACAACTTGTGAAGCAAGGATTGATCCATTCTCTTCTTATCTACTTGAGCATTTTCTAGTAATTCTTGCTTTCTTTAATTCTAATTTTACTTTACTTGCAATTTTATTCATGCTTTGCTTTTCTTTTGTAATGGCTAGTAGCTAATTCTTTCTTCTCATGGCTAGCTAACTACTTACCTTGCTAACTACTAACTCATGGGTGATTGCTATCTTTAATCTTGCAAGTTGTATGGTCTTCTCTTCTCCGATGGGTTACTTTCATGCTTGGCAAGTATCTTCTTGTAATTCTCCATATGATTCATGTGTGCCTCATTTAGAGCCTTGTCTAGAACAAGTGCCTTGATGGAACATGGAGATGGATCACCAATATGCTATTTGTTGTACAACTTCTTTACTTCCATTAATGAATGTTGTATCTTCTTCTTAGCATCCCTTGAGTGTAGCTCTTTTGATTCCATTATTGAAAGTCTAATTTGTAGGCCAATGACATCTATGAGGCTACAAGACAAGTCCAAGAATGATCACCCGTCATCCAAGTGGGAAAGTAATTAGACAAACACGCAAGACAAATCTTTGCCGATGAATCACATGAGGCATGCATTCACCATCACGGAGTTTAGTAAGTTTAGCAAGGAAGTAAGGTTAGCTAGTCATGGTTTTCTCATCTTTAAAGTCTTCTTCAAAGTTTTCTTTCTTTTAGTTCTAGTTCCAAAGCCAATCTTGTTTTGATTTCTTTTCATTTTTCCATAATGCACAAATCCACCCATTCTTTCATATTCTTTTCCATGCTTCTTGCATTTGTGTAAATACAAAGAAGAATCTTCGTTTTCTTTCTTCACTACGAACCGTAACGCTTCCATCGCAAGCTCTCCCTGAGAATCGACTCGGTATAGCCCTTGCTATAACGGAGATTGGAAAGGGTATATTAATCATATCAAATACATTTGTGGAGTAAACAAGCACTAAGGTTGATTCTAAACCTTCTCTCTTTTACATAATATTTGTACAAATACTTAACACATCTCTTTCCCAATCAAATTTTTGGCGCCGTTGCCGGAGAGAGCAACGGTTTTTGGTTTAAAGTGAAGAACTAAACGCATTTTCTTCTCTGTTGCAGGTTACAGGTGAAGAAACAGAAAAAATAGCATTGCAGTAACATATAAGTGAACCTGGGCCTCTGCTCTTGAAAGCAGAGACCAGGATCCCTCAGTTTTGCCGCAGAATCTCGGCCCCAGCCGCAGATTTGTGGCAATTCTGAGTTCACTACTGACAAGTTTTCTGCAGGGTCTTCAGCTTTGCAAAATACAGCTTCTGCAATAATTCTTTTCTTGTATGCTTCACCATACTTCTGTTAATAATAATCAACAATAAAACATTGGTTGAAACGTTAAAAATTGTTTAGACATTTGCATTCTAGGCACGTGTCTTTTCAATTCCTTTACTTTTACTGTTGAAGAGTGCTGGAGGCAAGGTACGTACGCATTGCATATTGACTAGGACTCACTCTTTGTTTTATTTAAATACGCTTTGAGTGAACCTTATTTGTTTATATCGTACACTTGCACAAATCAATTTTAAGGGCACTAACCCATAAATAAGATAAGGTGGGGATTTTATCACCCTTTCCTTAGCCCAAAAACCACCATCCCAGCACTCACTAACCCAAGCCTAATTTAATAAAAAAAATAGACGTTGGCCCTAGAGACATCTCGGACTCATTTAGGAGATTATCCTAAGGGGGAAAAGTGTTGGAAATTGACTCTTGTAAAATCAGTGTCTAGGAAAGGGATTGAGGGCCGAAAGCCCGAAGGTTGGTGCTTACTTAATTAAGGAACGTCTCTGACGGAAAACCTCCCAACAACCTTGACCTTTCCTGGCTGATTAGCTTGTGGCCAAAGTCTACACTAAACCTCCCGTGGACGGTCTAATCAGTTAGGAGTCGTCTAGGTTATAGGTCTACCCTAACTTAGGTTAGAATTTTTTCTTTCTTGATTGTTTCTTTGTTTGTTTCTTTTTGTTTGTATTGCATTGTGTGATATGGCATTCAACAATTACAATTCTTTTCATCCTAATAATAATCCATATTTCACACAGACTCCATTCTATTCGGATAATTCCAACCCGGCGTTTTACAATATGCACCAACCACATACGCCGGGTTGGCCTTATCCGAATCAATATGACCCATACCCCCATCTAATAACTATAATTTCCATAATAATTTCAACTCTTCACCGAGTCAGTGGGGATTCACTTACCCCGAGCATAATTTCCAACCACCTTGTCCTCTTTCTCCACCCAGTCCACAATATTTTCATGATACATACTCAATTCCTTCAGTCCAAAATAAAGCACCATCAATTTTGGAAATGAGTATGCGTGAGTCCAAACACAAATCCCAAAATCTGATGGACTCACAATTTCACTATCACTTTCAAGACAACACTTCATCTTTTCATCAAAACAATGAATTCATCAATTATGGAAAGATGCTTGAAGACATGACTCATGCTCAAAATGCTAGAAATCGTGACATAGATATGATGGTTGAATCTTTACGTTCTCACCGTTTGACTAGATCTAGTGTCACTAGCCACTCTGTTAAAGCCGATGAGTCATGTAGTTTTGGAAATCAAGATTCTATTTCAGCACGACCACCTGAACTTGTCCAAACTTCAGATCCCATTGACATTTTGGCAAGTTTTCTTTTTCCTGAAATTGAACTTGAACATGAATATGATCCTGAACTTCCACTTGATGATTCAATTCTACTTCCTGATCAAATAATGACTTCCGTGTCTTCACCTGATTTCACTCCATTTCTCAAGTCAGTATTGGATCCAGTGCCTATCCATTGTGAAATTGAATCACCAAAATTTTATGATGATCATATTGAACTTGACCAATTTCATACTCTCGAAAGTCCCATTGATAAATTGGCAAGTTCACATTTTTGTGGAATTGAACTATATAAGGAATGTGATCTTGAACCCCAACTTAGTGATTCAATTCTCTTTCCTGATTCAATAATGACTCCGGTAACTTTACCTGACTTCAATCTTTTCCCGGAGTCGACGTTGGATCCTGTCCCAATTCATAATGAAGTTGAATCACCCATCTTTGAGGGTCATATTGAACTTGACCAATTCTACACTTCTGAAGATACTATTGACAAATTGGCAAGTTCTCCATTCTTTGGTATTGAACTACATGAGAAATGTGACCTAGATTCTCACAATCTCTTTACTTCTGAAACTGATTGTACAATTCTGACGGAAAACATTGACCTTAGTTTTGAAGAATTATATGGCGATGAGCTTGAATTCCTTAATATTAGAAGTAAAGAGATAGCACCCATATTAGGTCACATTCCATTGTTGGACAATACATGTGGACTGGAGTTTCAACTTCTTGACTTGGACCCAATTCCTGAACTCATTCCGACTCCTGAACCTTTACTTGACTTACATCACCTTCCTGAGTCGGTATTAGTTCCTGTCTTTCCTGAGTCCAAGTCAACTGTTCTATCATTTCATACACCATTCTGGGACAAGGTAGTGGACAAATTTGACTCCGAAATCAATTATGGAAAATGGAAATTAGATGGGGTCATGTACTTAATAAAGATCCTTCATGGATTTATCTTTTTAGTGGGTCATATTCATGATATTTCTGGTAGGTTCCTCAAAACCCAAAGCAAAGTTGATTGGGCCATGTTTCGTGGACCAATTCGACCTCCACCGGAACCACCACCTTAAGGTAATTTTTTCCTTCCCTCTCTATTTTGTTTCATGCATACATATATCACGATGCATTGAGGACAATGCATGAAATAAGTGTGGGGGAGGGTTTACTAACATAGAGTTTTTAGATTTTCTTTCTTTTACATTTCTTTTACAAAAATAGAAATAAAATAAAAAAATAAAATAAAATAAAAACTTTTTGAAATAAGAGACAAAGTTTTGATCTATTTTTAAGAAGATTAAGATGTATCTTAGAAATTAAGAATGCCTTAATTATGACATCTTAAACCTAGTTGAAATAATAGATCTTGTTTAAAATTATAGGCTAAGTAAGTAAAATTGGTGAGATATTTTTATCTTGAATTTTTACCTTAGATAAATATGCACTTTACACTTACACATTTCTTGGGATGGAGACAAAGACCAAAAATGCCATAAAAATATAAAAAAAAAGAAAGAAAAATAAAGATGTAATAAAACATCACCTATTAAGCTGGATAAATGTGCCTCAAGAAGCATGATTATTCACGCCTAACGGTGGTAAAGAAAATAAATAATCCCCTTTAGTTTTGTGGTCTTTTTTACTCGAGACCTTAAACCCGAGGGATATTTTCTCATCTGGTGCCCTAAGACCGTCTGGTTTGGGAGTCACCGGTTAAAGGCTCGCTACAAGGGTAAACTAGAAAGCCTAAACTAAGGGAAGAAAAAAAAAACAGAAATATATATATATATATATATATAAATAAATAAATGGCTTGATAGTTGGAGTTGAAATCCCAGAAATTTTCACTGAGCACGGTGTGCATATTATCTAGGTTTTATGAAAGATAAAGTATTCAATCCAATTTTGAATTCTTACCTTAATTGAAGACAAGATCTTGCATAGAGACTAAGTTTAAGAAAGAATGATTATAGGTGGACTTATGACCTAAGATCACTTATATTTTTGCAAAAATAGTTCGAAAACATGTCTCTCTTTCAAAATGCATTTTCAAAATACTAACATTTGTCTTCTTTCTTTATGGATTTTGTGGGTGTAATCCGCTGAAAACCCTCAGGAGACAACACTCCTCCTCTAGGGTAACCTAGAGGTTTAACGGCTTGTTGCACATGCTCAGTGCAATCGCGTCACCTGCGAAAGTGGTGTAATAAAATCGGTAGTATAGTTTTTCTTCTATTTGTTTTGCTCGGGACGAGCAAAAGAATAAGTGTGGGGGTGTGATTGTTACACAATTCTGCATATTTTACCACATTATTCCCATGCATATTACAAATAAAAATATGATTTTTACTCATATTCTCTCTATTTTTGCAGGTCCACATCTGAAATGAGAGAAAGCCCAAAAATCTCTTTAATTAGCAATAATTAAAGAGATTAATTCATAAGCCCAAAAGAGATTAATTCAAAGCCCAAATTTGAGCCCAGGATCTAGAGAATTCTACGCAACAACTCAAGATTCTAGAAGGCCACATGGATAACAACCTCGTAACAAAGTTGTAACAAGAATCTGTTACCCAACAGACTTGGAACTGCCACAATATCTGGGATTTTCCCGCCAATTTGCGGCAGTTACAGTCTGTTGGATCCCAGATTTTGCGCCAACAACCTGGCTCTAGATCCTTCTCTCTGAGGCCTATAAATACTGCACCTGGACCTGCGAGCAAAGGGAGAACAGAAGAGGAGAGATGATAGGATAAAGCTTTGTAATTTTGTATTTTTTTCTCTAGGATTTAGTTCTTTAGATCTCCTTCTTCTTCCCTAGAAATTCTGCAAAAGAGAGTTGTAAGAGAGAGAGAGCTTGTGTATACCAAGGTGTGACAACTTGTGAAGTAAGGATTGATCCATTCTCTTCTTCTCTACTTGAGCATTTTCTAGTAATTCTTGCTTTCTTTAATTCTAGTTTTACTTTACTTGCAATTTTATTCATGCTTTGCTTTTCTTTTGTAATGGCTAGTAGCTAATTCTTTCTTCTCATGGCTAGCTAACTACTTACCTTGCTAACTACTAACTCATGGGTGATTGCTATCTTTAATCTTGCAAGTTGTATGGTCTTCTCTTCTCCGATGGGTTACTTTCATGCTTGGCAAGTATCTTCTTGTAATTCTCCATATGATTCATGTGTGCCTCATTTAGAGCCTTGTCTAGAACAAGTGCCTTGATGGAACATGGAGATGGATCACCAATATGCTATTTGTTGTACAACTTCTTTACTTCCATTAATGAATGTTGTATCTTCTTCCTTAGCATCCCTTGAGTGTAGCTTTTTTGATTCCATTATTGAAAGTCTAATTTGTAGGCCAATGACATCTATGAGGCTACAAGACAAGTCCAAGAATGATCACCCGTCATCCAAGTGGGAAAGTAATTAGACCAACACGCAAGACAAATCTTTGCCGATGAATCAACATGAGTCATGCATTCACCATCACGGAATTTAGTAAGTTTAGCAAGGAAGTAAGGTTAGCTAGTCATGGTTTTCTCATCTTTAAAGTCTTCTTCAAAGTTTTCTTTCTTTTAGTTCTAGTTCCAAAGCCAATCTTGTTTTGATTTCTTTTCATTTTTCCATAATGCACAAATCCACCCATTCTTTCATATTCTTTTCCATGCTTCTTGCATTTGTGTAAATACAAAGAAGAATCTTCGGTTTCTTTCTTCACTATGAACCGTAACGCTTCCATCGCAAGCTCTCCCTGAGAATCGACTCGGTATAGCCCTTGCTATAACGGAGATTGGAAAGGGTATATTAATCATATCAAATACATTTGTGGAGTAAACAAGCACTAAGGTTGATTCTAAACCTTCTCTCTTTTACATAATATTTGTACAAATACTTCACATATCTCTTTCCCAATCAGTATGTCATGTACAAACTAAAGTATACATACATATGTAAATATAATCGAGTCCACAAAAGTATATGCATGAAGGCAAGTGGCTCAAGGATGTATATGTATAACTATTAGTTTCGACACAACGACATATACATGAAGTTTAAACATAAACATGAAAACATGTACAAAATAGGAATACAGGTCAAAATGTATGAATCATCAAAACGAGACTATACTAGTATATCTAATGGGTACAAATAGGCATTCAAGTACAAACATATAATAGTCTATTTGTGGTTCACTAGTTGTACAAGTATATATCCAAGTTTTAATGAAAACTAACATCTTAGACAAGTAATCAAAGCATGAAGCATAGAAATCAAAACAAAAAAAAACTCATATGATCATTATGTAAATGAACATGCATTAGATCTAAGATATATATATTAGCTAAACAAATGTGAGAACACAAAAGTATAAGTTCATATAAAACATGGGTGTCTCAAATACTAATCATGCATATCACAAGTCTAATAATCATGTCATTTAACATACTAATCAGAACATGCTAAAACTCAATAACATGAAAAGCATGTAAACATAAATGGGAGTTAGAGATCGTTACCAAACCAATAGGGTACATCTTCATGTCTCCAAACCAAGGTGGTCCTCCCACCAAACTCCCCTTGAAAGTGATGCATCCAAATAGTTCCCTTTAAGCTCGGAACGCATCCACCTCAAGGCACCGTTACTCTCACGTCATGCGAGAGCCCATACCTACATCAAATACAATAGGGGTGGTCTTTGGTACCCACACTCTTTTTGGTCCATGGGGGTTAGCTCCTTTCCTAACCCAAACAAATTTAGTTGCTAAATTTGAATCATGTAACTTATCATAGCAAAATTTAGCAAGGTGGCCCTTACGTCCACAATGTGTACAAGTGTACACATGAGCATACATAGTGTTGTGTACATGAACGTGCGAAGCATGTGTATGTCGTGGTTTGTGTGCATGCAAAGATGGAACTTGTTTCTTTCGAAACATAGATTCCATACGTGTTATGGTTTATGGCACATTGGCTCAAAGTGGAGCCCAAACAATCCATATTCTTCTTTAACAAATTTATATCATTTTCAATTATAGAAGAAGAGGGGCATGTAATAGGTGAGCTAGAAAGTGAAGCTACACTAGCATGGCAAACATGAGAATCAATATCAATTTTCAAATTTTTATTTTTCTTCAGACAAACTTCTAAATCTTTTGAAATCAAATCAATTTTGTTTTTCAAAGAATCATTTTATTTTATAACAAAATCAAGTTTTGAAGATATAACTTCATGTTTCTTCAAAACTTCATTACAATCATTTCTATTTTTCAAAATATCATTTTCTTTTAGGGCAAGTTCAAGTTTAGATTTCAATGAATCCCTTTCATTAGAAATCTCCACTTTCTCTTACAAAATCAAATCTAGTTTTGAACACAAATCCTTATTTTCTTCTTTTAGTTCATCTTCTTTTTCAAAAGATTATATTTTTCTAGTAATTTTTCACAAACAATTGATAGTTCTTCATTTAAAGCATTTGGATCAACATAATCATCGCAAGAAGAACTAGCATCATCACCATCTAATTGAGTTTCCGAGTATACCTCAAGGGAGTCATTCCCTTGGACCAAGTAGCATTGTTGCTCGGATTCTCCACTAGATTCATCCTCCACAATGGTTGGCGTTTGAAGCTTGGAGGAGGTCAATGTGTTCCACACTGCAAAGGCAGAATCATAGTTAGAAACCATAGAAAGATATTCTTTATTAAGCGTGCTTCTAAGTGCCTCAAGGGTTTGTCCATTGGCCTCTATATGCTTGCTATTACCAAGATAGGATTTCTTGGTAGCGGCAAGAAAAACATGCAAGCCTAGGGTTTTCAAGTACATGGACATCCTAGCCTTCCAAACAACAATGTTGAAAGTATCAAACATAGGAGGTGACAAGCAATCCATAAGTGTGTGCAAACAATATATGTGCAAAAGCAAATCTAGATTAGCAAAACTAAGATCACACTCCTAGGTAGTAAAACCTAATATCGGAGCGTAGGCTCTGATACCAATTGTAAGTACACCTAGAGGGGGGTAAATAGGTGTACGGCTAATCTAATGAACAAAATGCGAAAATTAAAACTTAATTGCAATACACTTAGTGTAACCAACGAGTGTAGCCGAATTCCCGGTGAAGGGCTCTGGACTAACTCCTCTTGATTCCTCTGAATAAGAGTTGAGGTGCTATATGAAGCTCTCGTGGTTAAACACAAGTGAGGCACACACAAACAACACAAGCATGTATATGATATGACAATATGAATAGATGCACAAAGTAATAGAGAGAGAGTTAGAGTCAATGGATCAAACGCAAACACCGTGATATGTTTCGAGGTTCGAGCACACAACTCTACGTCCCCGCCTTCACACAGAAGGATTTTCACTAACTCGTCAACACATGACTTTCCACACAGGGAACCTCCACTGAGGATTTGGGGCAATAAAATAACTAGGAGTACACGACTCCTCTCTCAATTACAACGCAACCTCTACACTTAGAGGCTAGGCTCAAAGCCAACAAAATCAACCTCACAAATGAGGGATAGACACAAAGCCAACAACCAATAACCTCTCACAAGAGGGATAGGGTACAAAGCCACCACTCCAAAAATCAACCTCTATACAAGAGGGATAACACAAAGTAGGAGGGTTTACAACTTAGTGATCAAAAGACCACAAACCAATTTCATTTCCCACAAAACAAAGATCCTATAGAGAGGATAGAATAATAAGCTCAAGTGTGAGAAAACAAAGTGTTTTGAATAAAGAAAATCACATAGGAAAATCTCCAAATAGATATAGAATTTTTAGACCAAAAACAAATTCCCAAAAGACTATTTTCTTTGAATTAACAAACACTTTAAAAACAAATAGATAATAAGAATTTTGAACCCAAAAACTTTTTGCTGAAAAACACTTAAGGAGTATGAAATTTTTCTCTCTAAAAATCTTTTTTTAAAATTGGCCAAAGATTGGGGTATAAATAGGCCCAATCCAAATCTGCTCGTTGGCTGGCAGAAAGGTCAGTTTTGACCTTCCGGTCGACCGGCCGGTCGACTGGCCAACGGTCAAAAATATGACCGTTGAGCCTGCCGGTCGACCGCCCGGTTGACCGTGCCAGATCCAGAGAGCAGTTGCTCTCTGGCCGGTCGACCGCTCGGTCGACCGTGCCAAGCCTCATGGTCGACCGTCCGGTCGACCACCCCCACCCGAGAGTGGGGCACTTTCAGTCGGTCGACCGCTCGGTCGACCGGCCTAAGTGGCTGGCCTGCGTGCATGTCCTTGTGAACGTCGGTCAACCGGTCTGGTCGACCGACTCTGGGTCCGGTCGACCGGCCCGGTCGACCGCCAGAGCCTGGCAGGACTGATTATAGGATTTAATACTTGGGTTTTTTAATATCAAATAAATCTCATAAAATCTCTAAAATTTACAAAGATAGTTTCAGTATAATACTTTGATATACAAACATGTTTGAGTAAAATCAAACCATGTTACAAATATTTTGAACTATTTTTGTAACTTAAAAATTTTGCCGAAAACCAAAATCTGTATTTTTCAAAACTTAGATTTTGAAATGGAAATCCGATTTTTACAAAACACATCCAAATACAAAAACATGATATAGAAACAACATTTAAGCATGTAGTATATGGATAGAATCTAATATACATGAAATATATATATATATATATCACTGTTTTTGACATTAAATCTGAAAATAAGTTTTGTTTAAAATACCAAAACTCCAAACTCATGAAATAGACTATCAAACTTAGTTTGTTTAAATAGTTGAAGCATACATGTATATAGAACAAATCTAATATACATTAAACCATGTAAACTTGTTTTGATATAATTCTATTCATGAAAACCAAGATCGGTTAAACCGAAAATCGAAAATCAAAACATGAAACTTAAACAAGTGTGTGTGTTGTGAACTTGAGCATATCACACTGTCTAATCTTTAACAATGGATCTAAACTATTAACTAAACACTGTACCGAAGTCTTCTTGTAGAGCTCCGTCTCCAAATCGACTCGATCCAAACGTGATCCACCGAGCTTGACTCCAACGAGTGCTAGATATGAACTTTGACGCTCGGGCTCTTGAATCACCATGTGAAAGCTCCAAAACACCTTTGTTGAAGCTAATCACCTACTAATATCTTGGTTAAGTATCTGAAACTAAACATCACAAGATTATTAGTAAACCATAACTACATGAGTTAATCATCATCAAAACTAGAGTGGAAAGCCTCTGGGCCAACAATCAAGACCAAGCATCATGACAATTTTCTTTACATCATAGTACGATTTCGATATGCTCTCATTCCCACATGAAAGAGCCTTTCGAAGTATATCAAGATGCTTGGTCTCATTGACCCTGGGCTTACTTCAGCCTTTCAGGCTTACACACAGATTCATGCTTCACACACTTTATGGATGATTTAGATACTGCCTGTTTATATACATGATTGTGTGGTACTAACATTCCTGTAGGTACCTACTCGGTCTTCTGACCCTTCAGCCCTTATGGGCTTTCTCAAAAGAGGGAGTACGTTTAGACTATCAGGTCTTATAGCTCCGCCTGATACGCAAGCCTAGTGCACAACGCTTTATCGCTAATCCCAACTGAGAATAGTTACGCCGTGAATACAGCTTCGTCACGGGTGATGCAGAGCGGTTGGTCTGCCACCACACACGTGCGTTAGCCGTACCGCGAGCAATAATCACACCGAATGTGATGGTGTCTAGTGTTGTACGTTAGCTTCGCTCCAGCCTTGCTTAAGTTTCGCTTGATTGTGCTTGACTATCGTTTGACATGTTCTCTTTTACTGTACATTCACCTGACATTTGCATGATTCACCTAATACTTGACCCCTGTCTGTACCACTTGACATATGTAAACCTAAGACCTAACATGCTATTACTTGACACCTGCCCCTATTATGATTTATCACCTGCCACCTGTCATGTTAATACTTGACCTGTGATTATCATATTTATGAAAATCCTGTACCTATTATCCTATATTATATACAGTGACATGTATCCCTTGTACTCATGTACTTTTGTACTCCTGAATTCCTGAACCTGTCATACTCTTACTATTCCTGTAAATTGAAAATTACATAATAAATTATAAATAAGACAAGTTGCACCAGGTTTGGGAGAAACTGATGGGTCCCGAATAGTTTCATGTTTGTGGTGGTTATATAGTGTCACGCGTGACCACATTCTTGAGGGATCACATGACGACCACTAGGGATTCCGTAGGGTGTATTGGCACCCCTATTCCTCCTATTTATTCTTGCTGGCTATGCACAGCCCTAGGCCTGTTTTTACAGGATCTGCGATACCTTACTCCTGTTCGGGCATACAATAAGTCCCGGTACCTAGCGGTACATTCTGGCTCAGCACCGGATACTCCATGGTCGTTGCCCCGGGCAAGTACGGAACCCATTCTAAATACGGTTCATCGAATTCCATTAATTTTCAAATAACTGGCTCTATAAATTGTTAGTGAAAGTATGTTGAATGAGATGCATACTAAAACCTACAACTTAGATGGCCCTAATTATAATAAGATGCTAATATATACAATTCATTATATTGTTTTGCAACTCAGGTTGTATACACTCGGATTATGGGAACATAGGATAAAGGTATATACATGAGGGTTTATTCGTTTGGATTATTCCTTCAATGTACTAGTCTCATGAAGTCGTGACCTAAGCTTGTATGATTGGTTTTGCTCGTATTCGGTTTTATCAGTTTTATCGGTTTTATATTAGTTTAGGAGATAACTGGTTTTGCTTTATCTGCTTTACATACCGCCTCCTTACCTGTTCCTGTATGTCTATACTCACAACACGGTTTTCAATGCATGCTCATGATTCAGATTTGTCGATACAGGTGTGCTTGTCCCTGCACGCCACTTGTCACTTATCTTACCACTCGTTAGGTAGCTTTCTGACTCTCCTGAACCTTTATGTCCAGATCTCAGAGCTTAGACAGATCAAGCTTACTTTGGGGAGCAGGCAGACCCCTCTTTTACCTCCCCCTGGTTGGCTCGTGGCATCTCTTTGTAGCTCATGAGCAACTTTTATAATGTTCATAATATAAATCTTACTTTTATATTTCCTGGTGATGTAATATTACTGTAATATTAGATCACACTCTGTGATAACTATGTACTTGTAATGTTGTATTGGAATGTATATTACTCTCGTGCTTTCGCACTCTACTTTTTACCTGTACTGATACTTAGCGTATATATGTGAGGGTATTTCCCACCTACGTGTCTACGTCGCAGTAACGTCTCCGTACCCGCGGAATCGGGGCGTTACTGTACTGATGCTTAGCATATATATGTGAGAGTATTTCCGACCTACATATATACGTCGCAGTAACGTCTCCGTACCCGTGGGATCGGGGCGTTACTGTACTTATGCTTTGCGTATATATGTGAGGGTATTTCCGACCTACATATATACGTCGTAGTAACGTCTCCGTACCTGCGGAATCGGGGCGTTACAGAAGCAGTTAAGTGAAAACTGATTTTTTAACACTTTTTATAAAATCAATTTTATCTCTATAAATCACACATAAATAAGTTTTTGAGATATAATTAAGCTTTAGCAGTATGGATTAACTCTACTACATATTGAAAACATTAAAACTCATTTTTGAGATTTTATCAAGATTTAAAGTTGTTTTATAATTCAAATCAAAATGTTTGGATTATTCCTTCAATGTACTAGTCTCATGAAGTCGTGACCTAAGCTTGTATGATTGGTTTTGCTCGTATTCGGTTTTATCAGTTTTATCGGTTTTATATTAGTTTAGGAGATAACTGGTTTTGCTTTATCTGCTTTACATACCGCCTCCTTACCTGTTCCTGTATGTCTATATTCACAACACAATTTTCAATGCATGCTCATGATTCAGATTTGTCGATACAGGTGTGCTTGTCCCTGCACGCCACTTGTCACTTATCTTACCACTCGTTGGGTAGTTTTCTGACTCTCCTGAACCTTTATGTCCAGATCTCAGAGCTTGGACAGATCAAGCTTACTTTGGGGAGCAGGCAGACCCCTCTTTTACCTCCCCCTGGTTGGCTCGTGGCATCTCTTTGTAGCTCATGAGCAACTTTTATAATGTTCATAATATAAATCTTACTTTTATATTTCCTGGTGATGTAATATTACTGTAATATTAGATCACACTCTGTGATAACTATGTACTTGTAATGTTGTATTGGAATGTATATTACTCTCGTGCTTTCGCACTCTACTTTTTACCTGTACTGATACTTAGCGTATATATGTGAGGGTATTTCCCACCTACGTGTCTACGTCGTAGTAACGTCTCCGTACCCGCGGAATCGGGGCGTTACTGTACTGATGCTTAGCGTATATATGTGAGAGTATTTCCGACCTACATATATACGTCGCAGTAACGTCTCCGTACCCGTGGGATCGGGACGTTACTGTACTTATGCTTTGCGTATATATGTGAGGGTATTTCCGACCTACATATATACATCGTAGTAACGTCTCCGTACCTGCGGAATCGGGGCGTTACAGAAGCAGTTAAGTGAAAACTGATTTTTTAACACTTTTTATAAAATCAATTTTATCTCTATAAATCACACATAAATAAGTTTTTGAGATATAATTAAGCTTTAGCAGTATGGATTAACTCTACTACATATTGAAAACATTAAAACTCATTTTTGAGATTTTATCAAGATTTAAAGTTGTTTTATAATTCAAATCAAAATGCTTTGAAACATATTTTTGATAAAATCACTATTTGTATAGAACTCAATTTGAAACTCTTTAAGCATCAAACTAAAAATCGTGTGCATATCAAGCTTGAACTACTAAATCTACAAACTATAAATTTAATATAAATTCTAAACTTACAGATACAAAAAATCTTATTCTTGAAACATTGAAGTCTTCGATGTGAGTCTTTTATTGAATATGACTTCTTTTAGCTTCAAACTTCAACAAGAAATATTTCATATAGTATTAGTTGATCTTGAACTTCACAATATGATTTTGAATTAAATTATTTCATGATAAATAACCTGTATATACTTAAATACATATTCAAGATCATTTGTACTAACTACATGAGCTAGAAATCATCAAAGTACACAAGATTGATTTAATATTCGAGTTAGCAATCTCAACCCTCTCAACCCTCGGCTCAACAGTAGCAATGGAGTAATGGAGGAATTGAACAAGGCCAATTTGTGGCTAGTGATAGATTGGCATTCAATGCTTCTGATTCGGATAACGGGATTAAAAGACGACTGACTATGGATTATGATGGTACTCTTAGGCTGTATAGCTTGATTGAGTCAGCTGAAATGGGGAAAGGTGACTGGTTTGCAAAGAGTGCGCTCTTCAACGAGAAAACCTCTCCCCAGTACCCAGGCAGCGCATACTTGAAACTCCCTGAAAGTTTTGGAGTCTCACAACTCATTGTTTCTCAAGTGCATGAGCCAATTTGCAGTGCCGGCAAGGGTGAGGATGTGGTTGGTCCTTCATATATGTATTTTGAGAAGCAGTGGGAAGATGAAATGGGTCTGTTTTCCTTGGTTTATATCAACATTTGGGGTCATTGAAATCTTATGTCACATGCGGCTGGTGGTTTATTTTGAGGAGGGATCAGAAGCCGGCATTGTTGGAGGAAGGGTACAAAGGCGGGTTCTGGTCAGTTCAGGAAATTTACATGCCGAAAGCTGAAAAAGGCTACTGGAAATTTTACAAAGGTGTCTTGGATGATGACAGAGCTGTGTCGGTGAAGGAGGTTGGAAGATGTCATTCAAGGGGAAGAGGAGTTTTGGGCTGAAGTCGGTGTAACAGGGAGAATACACCACATGAGAATGTGGGGATTTTGTTCAGAAGGGTCCCAAAAGCTCTTGGTTTATGAGTATGTGGACAACGATTCTATGGACAAGCACTTGTTTAACAGCCAAAGCACCGCAGGCGTCCTTAGATGAAATGAGAGGTTTAAGCTTGCGGTAGGGATGGCAAAAGCGTTAGCATATCTTCACCATGAGTGCCTTGAATGGGTCATTCACTGCGATGTGAAGCCTGAAAACATACTTCTAGCAATAGTGAAGGGAAGCAGAATTGGGGATTTGGGAGCTGAGTAGGGACTAGTAACATTAGCTAGCACCTTGAAGGAGAAACTTGGGAGTGGAGAAGAGTTGGATCAGCGCTTTCTTCGATCGCAGATTAAACGAGCAGTTCGATCGCAGATAGAAATAGCAGTGTGCTGCTTGCAGGACAGGAGTAAGAGGCCTTCAATGGATGATGACAGTGCTCGGATGCTCATCTTGTGTGATGATGAACCTAGCTCCTGTGGGGTGCATATTTCGTAAGATAATCTCTGGTAAGTCATCAAATCATGTTTGTGCAATCTGAAACGATGTTAGATACGATAAGAGATTGAGATAGTGCATCACATATGAATGTGTATCCATTTCATATGTTGGTTGTAGTGTTTTAATAGTACTTAATGTCTTTGATTCATAGTTTGAGTAGGATTTGATTTTGCATGGGGTTTAAGGAGAAATTTGCCTATGGTTTATATGCTTCTATTTGTAATGCTTTTGAGTATCAATATAGTTTTTTGTAGTTTAGCATGGTCAATTCAATTTTTTGGGGACCAATTGGTGAATTCATGTTACGAAACTTGTCTAAAGATTGTTAACGTCCTATTTGAAGCTCATATAGATCTCCATTTGTTTTGTATTGGCATGTTGCTTACAAGTTCTTGTTGTAATTTATACCATGAAAGTTCTGTGCACTTTGTAATTTATGAGTGGACAGACCACTGTCAATTATTGATTCTTTTATCTGGAGCGGCTATCTAATTTGAATGGTGGGAAGTTATTTTGTAAGCCCCAGTCCCCAGTAATGCCGAGCAACTTTCCAAGTTCAGTGTCTTCATATTGTTCGACAGAATGCCCCTCTGGAGATCAGACCCACAAACAGTAACGAAACTTGGTCCGTTCCATTCAGATATTATTTCAAGCCCACGGTTGATGCTGTAGAATATCTGGATTGGTCTCTGTAGGTGATGTAATTTTCCTAGTCTGGCATTGTATTTTTAAACCTATAGCAGTACTTTGTTTTCTTACTACTGACCTTGAACTATTATCAGAGGCATTGGCAATGGAAACAGGCTTGAATTGATGCATGCATGGAAGCAAAATGTAACTGAATTGGAATTGATGATTGTTCTGATACCCCTTCCTTTCTAGCAAAGGTAACTGGCAGTGTACCCTTCCGAGTTTGCTTAGGAGAAATGTTGGTGAAGACACTTTCTTATGATGGGAGAGGTCAAAGGTTCAAGGTTTGCGCCTCCAGAATTCTTTAATGATGCAAGCCCTATTCGTTGATGTACTTTGTTGGCGTTCGGATTTAGTAACATTGACCAGCATTCGTCTCCAAATTCATTGAGAGAAATATTGAGGTCCTTTAATTTCTAGCCTAAGCAGACTCCGAGATGGAAAGTTTACTCGGAATCAGTTTCAGGATCCTCTATCACTTACAGATGGAGAATCGGGTACATTCTGTTACTAAAGAAGTGCTTCTTCAGTTCTTGGTATGTCAAATCAATAGTTTAGTGGCAAATAACTCTGCTCTGAAGTTTGATTTATGTAATGTTGATGTATCAAGTTGTACTTATATGGTCATAATTTACTCAAGAGGTTGTAGTTTTTTCTTTCTACTTTGTTGCAGGAAAAGTTTATATTCAGAAACATAATGAGAACCCAGGTGATGCTGCAATGTTAGCTGGTGCTGGGATACTTCTTTTCTCGTTCTCTCCGTTTGATGTGCAACGGTGGACGTTCTTTTAATTTAGTGTAATCTAGGGCTTTTGATGTATTTTTGTGAGTTCATGTTTGCATTGGCTTGTGATACTTTCTTTCTGATGTATGAACTATTCAATTTTCAGAGGGCAGAAGAGATTAATTGAAATAATTTTCAAAGATGCACTGAGAAGTATGTCATCCAACAATATCTTAACTCGAAACTGAAAGAATGCATACTTGCATACAGTATTCAAATTACATGGCGTGAAATAATGAAAACAGGATAAGAAAAGAGAAATGAACTCCATTGGAGCTAACTATGCCGGCCTGAAACAGTCAAGAGTTGATGGGCATCAGCAATGAAAGAGACACAAGCTGCGAAAACTTCACAATACTGTAGAGATGCAGTGCCCCCAAGAGGTCAAAGCTGCACCAAGAGGAAGATCTCTCTTGACACAAACCCAACCAAAATTATCATCATGAAGAGGCTCTCTCTTCCTTCAGCCGCCATCCTCTTTTCATCTTTTGGTTTCTGGCAGCTGCAGCTTCAGCATCAGAAAACACTCTCCCAAAAGGATCGTCTCTTCATGTCGAGGACAATTCAGACATCTTGGTCTCGCCATACAAGACCTTCACCTGTGGCTTCTACAGGGTCGGCAACAACGCCTACATCTTCTCAATCTGGTTCTCCAACTCGGACAACAGGACCATCGCATGGACTGCGAACAGAGATCGCCCTGTGAATGGCCAGGGATCGAGAATTACATTTGGCAGAGATGGAAGCATGACTCTGATGGACATTGACAGCACCATTGCCTGGAGCACCAACACCAGCTCGACTCAAGCAGATAGAACACAGCTTTTCGATACGGGTAACCTTGTCGTAGAGGACCCAAATGGTAACATTCTATGGAAAAGCTTTGATTCTCCAACTGATACTCTTCTCCCTGTACAACCCATTACTAAAAACATAAAGCTGGTATCTGCAATGGCAAGAGGATCAGTCTCTTCACAGGCTATTACAGTTTTATTTTCGACAATAATAACGCCATGTCGCTGATGTATGATGGACCCGAGATTTCTAGCATCTACTGGCCTAACCCTGATTATGGTGTGTTTCAGAATGGCAGAACAAGCTATAATAGCAGCAGGTATGGAGTTCTTGACGAAAAAGGGCAGTTTGCAGCAAGTGACAGACTGGCTTTCAACGCTTCTGATATGGGTTCTCAGATTAAAAGGAGACTGACTCCGGATTATGATGGCAATCTTAGATTGTATAGCTCGAATGAATCGAGCGGAAAGTGGTTTATTTCATGGGAAGCTTTTCCAAAGCTATGCCCAATACATGGGTTATGTGGAAAGAATGGAGTCTGTACTTATACTCGATCTAAGACTCTGTGTTCTTGTCCTCCAGGTTACAAAATAAGTAACCCAACGGACTGGAGAGAAGGATGTAAGCCGATATTTAACACCAGCTGCGAGAAATCAGAGTGGTGGAAGTTTGTCGAACTTCCCCAAACTGACTTCTGGGGTTATGATCTCAAATTCACTCAATCTGTATCACTGGAGGATTGCAAGGATCTTTGCGAAAATGATTGTTCTTGTAAAGGTTGTTAGTTTCTAGGATCAATCTGACAACTAATCAATATCACTAAAATATCACCGATCTAATTGGCCAGGTCGGTTAATATCAGGTGGGAGGTTTTCCGTTCAATAGAACGTTCCTTAATTAAAGAATCACCTTTCAATTACCTTCCTTGGTTAAAGACCAATTAGACTGATATAAGTCGGTCTCAATATACTGAATATCAGTATAACCCCTGTATAAAGAAAATTAATTCACTTATACAGTACTTGGAGTGAGGTACGCTTATAGCGAATCTCCTTAAGACAATTACGTCCCCCGCAACGGTGCAAACGGGATACTGGACGCTGGTCTCCCAAGATACAACACTCCTTCTCGGTATTTGCATGGCACTACCAAATCACCGTACGGTCGAACTGTAGTTAACCAATACCTTCACAGGATTATCAAAGCAGCAGGACCAAGACAAATTTCAGGGAGAATATTTGTCTTTACTTTAGAGGAGCACCCACTGGAGAAAAAGAAGGAAGGTAGAAGAATATTCTTCTTTAGAAGTCACAGATTCAGACAACAATTCTATTAAAGAAGCTGTTGAATTTTCTGAACCTTCTTTCAAAACGAATTTTGCAGAATCTCTTGGAAGTCGCTTCGGAATCTGAGTTGCAGAATTCCCACTTCCTGACGGAAGTCACTTCGAACTTGAGTTGCAGAAAACCCACTTCAGAATGCAGAGGAAGAACTTCTTTCTCCTGTATTGCTTTTGTTGTGTATTTGTTGTGTGCTTTAGTTTGAGAAAATGGAGCGCTATTTATAGCGCTCCGGGAGGGATAAAAGTGTCCGAACCCAACCGAATGGTTGCAACGGTTCGGTCTGAACCGTTGCAACGGTTCATTTTAGACAGCAACCGCAGCAACCGCCCAACTGTTCGTAGCTGTTTGCTGACAGCAGTTGCGCTGGGCGGTTCGGATCCGGATGGCGGAGCTGGTATGATCTGCGGTAACCCATACCCATGAGACCCGGTTCAAAAGGAACCGGACCGGGTAGGGAACCCGGACCCTAGCCCGGCCGGGCACCGGCACCGGCGCCGGCGCCGGCCGGTTGCCGCCAGCGACGGCACGCGCACGTGCATGTGCGGGCATGGTGTCCCCCTAATCGCACGCGAAAACTCAAAGTACCCAAAGGGCACACCCTTTGTTCCCATTTTTCTCTATTTAAACACTTCAAACTTTCATTCCATAGCTAATGTGGGACTAAATGCTTTTAGCTACCTTTAGTCTCATTTTGGCTTTGAATTAGGCATACTTTAGACTTGAATATCTCATTCATTCGAAGTCGGAATTGAACATGTGAATATACCACGTTCATCCTCAATGGAAGGAGAACACACTCCAACCATTATCCAATTGATTCAATCAATGTATCTCGCCGTAATTCAACTCAAAGATTCACATTTATTCTTCATATTTCCAACAATCCCCCACAATGAATGGAGATTCAAGGAACTGACACATAAAGAGACTGACTCTATAATAAAAGATACTTTAGGAAAGAAACTGCATCAGGATAGGTGAAGTAGGTCTTGAACCTTCCATAGCGAAAGATTTATCGGAATTACTAGCTAATCAGTGAACTAGGTCTTGAACTGTTAGCCGTTAGTGTGAGCCAAGTCAACAAGTTTCACACAGTAACTTTTCAAATCAACTTTAGTTCTCGGTTGTGTCCATTTTTGGCCCTGGACATTCTTAGTTTCAGAGAGTATCTTTAGGGAATAACAGCCTCCATAGAAATTCCCAAAGAGGCGACCAAACTCTATACTCACATAGGTGATCATCCTATTAAGAGTAGTCTACTCTACTCTACTTGTTTAGTAACAAGATATAGGCATCATTAAAAGCGTTAAGTTATCCTTAATCCACTTGTAGAAAGCACTTATGTGCACCTTAGGAATGGATTGGAGTCAAGCTCCTAAGTGCTTACTTGCTGAGTCAATCATAACTAGTTTTTCCTCTTGAACTTAGTCCGTGAGATCTCCAGTCGCTAAGTGAGGTTTCCATTAAGCTGACTCGGTAAGGTTAGGCTTTTAGACCCATTCCCCTCGATGCGCAGTTTATACGCTCTCCACTTAAACCTTTGGTAAGCGGATCCACTAAATTATCTTTTGATGAGACAAAGTCAATAGAGATAATTCCATTTGAGAGCAACTGCTTAACAATATTATGTCTACGACGAATATGTCTAGACTTACCGTTGTATATAATATTTTGTGCCCTAGATATAGTTGCTTGATTATCGCAGTGTATACATATAGCGGGCACTGGCTTTTACCATAATGGTATATCTTCTAAAAATTGTCGAAGCCATTCTGCTTCTTCTCCGGCCTTATCTAAGGTTATGAATTCCAATTCCATATGGAACGGGCAATACATGTTTGTTTGGAAGATTTCCAAGATACCGTTGCTCCTCCTAGAGTAAATATGTATTCGCTAATTCATTTTGATTCCTCAGAATCTGCAATCCAATTAGCATCACTGTATCCTTCAAGTACAGGTAGATACTGTCCATATCTCAAGGCATATTCCTTGGTATGTGATACGTAACACAATACTCGTAGTAGAGCAGTCCAATAATCATCACTAGGATTGCTAGTGTATCTGCTTAACTTGCTTACAGCGTAAGCAATATCGGGTCTAGTGCAATTCATTAAATACATTAGACTTCCGATAATCTGAGAATACTCCAACTGGTATACTCCGGTTCCTGTATTCTTACGAAGGTGGATGTGTGGGAGAAAATGATTTGTATTCTCTTTTATCTCCCGGTCCTTGAATCTTTCTATCATCTTATTCACGTAGTGAGATTGAGATAGACTGATTCCATCTGGTGTTCTAGTGATTTTAATTCCTAAAATTACATCAGCAACCCCCAGATCCTTCATGTCAAAACTGTTAGATAACATTTTCTTAGTGGACTTAATAATTTCAATATTAGTCCCAAGTATCAACATGTCATCTACATAAAGACAAACAATGATACATGCGTTTCTAACTGCTTTAGTGTAAACACACTTATCGCATTTATTTATAGTGAATCCATCTTTGATCATGACACTATCAAATTTCTCATGCCATTATTTTGGACCCTATTTTAGACCGTATAAGGATTTTACCAATTTACACACTTTGTGTTCTTGGCCCTTGACTATAAATCCTTCAGGTTGCTCCATATATATTTCTTCATTTAATTTACCGTTTAAGAATGCAGTCTTGACATCCATTTGATGGATATCTAAGTTATGCAGTACTGTAATTGCAATCAACATCCCAATGGAGGTTATTCTTATTACTGGTGAATAAGTATCGAAGTAGTCAAGTTCTTCCTTTTGTCGATAACCCTTGGCTACTAATCTAGCCTTGTACTTATCGATAGATCCATCGGGTTTTAATTTTCTTTTGAAAATCTGCTTACACCCAATTGGTTTACTGCAATAAGGCAAGTTTGCTAATTCTCAAGTATGATTACTTAGTATGGATTCTATTTCGCTATTTATAGTTTCTTTCCACATTTGTGCTTCTGGGGTAGACATAGCCTCTTTAAATGTTTGAGGCTCGCTTTCAATAGCATATGCTATGAAATCTGGACCAAAAGATTTTGAGATTCTAGATCTCTGACTTCTTCTTGGTTCAATTTTCGCATTAACAATCGGTTCTTCGAGGCTTTCGTCCCTGAACGCCATCTCATGTGTTCTTTTCCCAGAAGTCTTATATGTTTCCCATTTATATGAAATAATATCTTCAAAGAACACAGCATCTCTAGATTCGATAATTATGTTTACATGAATATCTGGTATTTCTGATTTATGGACCAGAAATCTATAGGCACTACTATTCAAGGCATAGCCTATGAATATACAGTCCATTGTTCTTGCTCCCAACTTAGTCTTTTAGGTAATGGTGCTAGCACCTTTGCAAGGCATGATTGCTAAAAGAAAAGAAACAATCAATGAGTTAAGAATATACCGTGTAGCTTGTGGCTAACGGGTCGTGTTCACAAGGAGGGATGCGATCGAAGCTTTTCGGTGAATCATTTTAAAACAAGAAATTTTGTTCGTTTTTTATGAAAAAGAGAATGGAAAGAAAGAGATGAATGAAAGAAAAATTGCAACTTTTAGAAAAGGTTTGGAGAAGGTGATTAAGAAAGCTTGAAGATTGTTTTGTTGTATGTAATAATGAAGAAGGTCTGGGCTCACTATCTCACTAATCAATTGTTCATTCTTCTCTTAAAATGTTAAGTCCCTCAAGTTATCATTTGCAAAACTTAAAGTTGATTTTTTTAGAAAGCTTTAAGTAAAGCACATAAGATGTTAAAAGAGTTGAGTCTTTTTCTTCAAGAAATCGTTAGAATCGAATATTAAAAAATCAAGCGCGAAGAAGCAAGAATGAATTAAAAACGATTCAAGAGATGTTCATGAAAGAATTGTGAAGTCAACTATCCATACCCATCCTCATGTGCCTTCAAGAACACTTTCAAAAAGAAAGGCTTTTAAGTGAGGCATGCATATGAGTCATCGGGACTTTTTCTTTTAAAAACAGAAGAGAAGAAGAACAAGGAAGAGTGATGATAGCTAGCCCAGAAAAACGTTTAGTGATCCATAGAAAACAACGAAGAAAACATAAACATTATGCAAACCATACCGTACTGCAAGTAGAAGGAAACTTGGCTCGACTTTTATATTGCTGTCACTTCAACCTTCAAGTACAAGCTCTCAGTCCTCTCTCTCACAAATTTTGATACTGGACTACAAATTAAAAAGCAAGATTATAACTTTAGTTCTAGCTAACAAAGAGCCTAAATCCTAAGAAAATAAATGCAAAATTTAATCCTAGTCTTCGCTGCCTTTTTCTCTGCTGAAACAAGTATTTATAGCCAAAAACCAAAGGAGGCGAATCCCGGGAAGATTGGGGGAGCAAACGCTCCCCCAACAGATTCAGGTAGGCCGCGGAAACGCGGCTTGGGCCGCGTTTTCGCGGCCCTGGTGTGGCCAGGTGGCCACACCAAAAGGGGGGTCTTCCTGGTTTTCTATTTAGCTCGTATCTCCTGCTGGTTTTCTGGTTTCTGCTCCACACTTTGTTAACGAAACAGCCTTGATTCTGTTGCTTCAATCGCTCGATTCGGGGAGGATTTTTCTCAACCTCTTGATATGCCTAGATTTAGCCCTGATTTCTTCATTTCGAATTTATTCTGAATTAATTTAGAATTTGGTGGGCCTTTGGGCTTGTTTCTCCTTTCTTCCTTTAAGCACTTGGGCCTACATTTAGCAAAGAAAAAGACAACTTATTAATAGAATTTATTAGCTAACAAGTGTGGTAAAGTGACAATATAAATGCAATATATGTGACAAATCACACCCCCACACTTATCTTTTGCTCGCCCTCGAGCAAAACATCAGACTAACTCAAATCAATTATTAGACCACTTTCGCAGGTCACTCGATTGCACTGAGCATGTGCAACAAGCCGTTAAACCTCTAGGTCACCCCTAGAGGACGAGTTTTGTCTCGTGAGGGTTTCAGCGGATTACAGCCACAAAATCCAAAAAAGAAAGAGAAAAAGTTAGTATTTTCGAAAAGCATATTTTTTTTTTTGGAAGGAGAAAATATTTGAAGTATATTTGTGAGAGTTTAAGTAATCTATAAGTTATAGGAATATCAAATTTATCATTCCTAAACTTAGTCTCTATTCAAAAACATGTCTTCAATTAAAGTAAGGAGTCAAATTGTACTTCTCATCTAGTCTATTAATTTACCCTGAGTCGTATGCACCATCGTGACTGTGAAGTTTACTAAGGGTTCTTCAACATTTACTCCTATGCCTTAAATTTATTTATTTATGGTTAAATTTATTCCTCAATTTCATTAGGCTTTCTAATCTGCCCACGTAACGAGCATTCAGTTGGTGACACCCAAACCGGACAGTTTTAGGGCACCAGGTGAGAAAACACCCCTAAGGACTTAAACACTCGAGCAGATTAGGCCACGAAATCAAGATTTTTATTTATACGGTGTACCCCTTTTAGGCGTGAATACCTATGCTTCATGAGGCATAAATACCCAACTTAATCAGAGGACACATTTTTTTTTCAAACTTATCTAATTATCTTTTGCATAAATGCTAAGGCTTGCTTAGGCCAAAGCACCTAGCTAATCAATAATTAGACTTTTTTTTTCCTTTTTCATCATATTTTTTTTATAAGGCATAAGAGTCTCTGTTTTTAAACCCTAAGTGTGTAAGTGTATTTTGTGTGCATATGTCATCAAGGTAAATATCAAGACTAAATTACTTTCACAAATTTTCTTCCTGACCCTAAAGATCAAACAAGTTATCTTATTTTGACCAAGTGTAAGAAATCCTAATTATGATTCTCCTATTCCTTAAAATTGACTTAATTTCTTACAAAAAATATATCAAAATATTGTTCTACCCCTTCAAAAAGTTTTTTTTTTTATATATATATATAATTTGTTTTTATATCAGTCATGTCAGAACCCTCCCCCACACTTAGCTCATGCATTGTCCCCAATGTATGAAAGAAATGTATACATGCATGAAATGAAATGTAAAAGAGGTGCATATATTATACAGAAAATGTACAACATCAAGTTTCACCCATACCTAGAGCTTTTTCGGTCTTATCCCTCTAGCTCTCTTCCCATCATTCCAATGGGTCCTCTTTATAGGTGATTGGTAGTGAAAAGTACATTTTTATCATTATATTTACCATCACATTTTCATATTTATTCCTATAATTCTGCACATTTACTAATATTTTATGATTTATTGTGTGCAGGCCTCAAAATATTAAAATAAAGAAATAAAGCCTAAAAAGAAGCCCAAAAGCCCATATTCAAGCCCAATGTAAAAGTTGCAAATATCAATTGCCAAAATTGCAAATACTAAGGGCAAAAGTTGCAAATACAAAGAAGAGGGAAGGATAGACTTCTATTCAACCCTAAACACTTGCAGGATGAGGATAAAAGCCAAAGAAGAGAAGGAAATTCGTGGATAAAAGATTTGGGATTTAGGTAACTTGCTTCCCAAGTTATATCTAAATCCCAAGATAAAGAGTCGAGATTCAACTTCCAGAAAGAAACGCCCAGATGGACGGACCAGGGGAGGCCACGCGCCAAAGCGCGTGGCCAGCCGCCACACTTTGGCCGCGGAAACGCGGCCCAAGCCGCGTTTCCGCGGCAGAATAGTCGAGTCAGGCGATAAGGTTTTTTGGGAGAGTCGTCCCGGGACTCTACCTCCTTCTGCATCTATAAATACCCCTGCAGACGCAACAGAAAGGGCGTACAGAGAATCTAGAGAGCAAATTCTAGGGTTTCTTAGGCTAACTTGTAGTTTAGGTTAGATTTTATTTTCATTTTTCTTTTGTAAATTTTGTAACTGAGAGTGGAGGAAGCTTTCATGGAGGAAGGAGTCCATGCTTGTACTGAGGTGACAGCAGTGTAAGCCTACTTTTCTTCCATTGTTAATGAAATTCACTTGAGGTTTGTTTGTGTTATTTTATTTATTCTTGTGTTCTTTTAATATTATTTATGTTCTTCTATCCTTGTTCTATTCTTCTATTTTTTTTCTCTAATGTCTTGTGAACCATGAGACCCAATTGCGTTGAGACTGCCTAGCCGAAGAAGAGCCCTTGATGGCCTATGGAGATGAACAAACCTTCGTTAGTTTGTCTTTTATTTTCGTAGTGTAGATTAAGAAGGTGGACGATCCTATACGCCATACTTGTACGCCTTCCAAGACAAGGTAAGTCATCGCATGGATCAAAGGTAAGCAAGGTAGAAGAGGTATGTATGTATAGTTTTCTTTCTTTCTAATTCTAGTTTAGATCTCCATCTCTCTCAAATTTACTTTTCACCTTCTCATTATAAATATCATATACCATTGTAAATAATAAAAGAAAATAATTTTTAGAGAATCTTACTTAAACGCTTCCATCGCTAGTCCCTCCCTGAGGATCACGACCCGCATAGCCACTGCTACCGCGGATTCGAATTGAGAACCTTGCATAACTTGTTCTAAATCTAATATTATTTATTTTGTGTGCAGGAAAAACTCAATCAAAACATTGGCGCCGTTGCCGGGGAGGGACGGTAAGTTATTCTCTAATAATAATAAAAAAATTATTAACTAATTCATTTATTCTTTCTGTTTACAGGTTTGGAGAACAGAAAAACAACAGAAGAAGTGGACATATAGCAACTCTGTGCCTCTGCCCTAGAAGGCAGAGCAGCAGAGCCTACTTCTTTGCCGCGGGTCCGCGGCAATAGCCGCGTTTCCGCGGCAAGAGTAGTGAATTACTGACATATCTTTCTGCAGATTGCTAAAAAGTGCAAGATTTGTTTTCTGCTCTGTTAAAATTTGTTCTGTGATAAACCTGTATACTGCTAATTAATTCAACAGTAAAATATTTGTTGTAAAAGATAAAAATTGATTAGACGTTTGCATATTAGGCACGTGTCTTTTTAATTCCTTTATTTTACTGTTGAAGAGTGCTGGAGCAAGGTACGTTCGCATTGCATGTAGAATAGGACTCATCTCTTGGTTGATGCTTTGAGTGAATCTTATTTACATATTTTGTACACTTGCACAAATTTATTCTAAGGGCATAACCCATTAACAAGATAAGGTGGGGATTTCATCACCCTTCCTTAGCCCAAAAATCATATCCCAAGCACTCACTAACCCAAGCCTAACTTAAAATTAGTAGACGTTGGCCCTAGGGACATCTCGGACTCAATTAGGAGATTATCCTAAGGGGGAAAGTGCTGGAAGTTGACTCTTGCCAAACCAGTGTCTAGGAAGGGGATTGAGGGCCGAAAGCCCGAAGATTGGTGGTTATTTAATTAAGGAACGTCTTTGACGGAAAACCTCCCACCACTCTTGCCCTGACCTGGCTGATTAACTTGTGGTCAAAGTCTGCACTCTACCTCCCGTGGACAGTCTAACCAGTTAGGAGTCGTCTAGGTCATAGGTCTACCCTAACTTAGGTTAGAATTTTTTTCTTTTTTTGTTGTTTATTTGTTTGTTTTCTTTTTCTTTGTTGTGTTTGTGTGATATGGCATATAATAATAATTTTTCCAATTTTAATCCATATTACACACAAACTTCTTTTTCGGATATTACCAACCCGGCATATCATAATTTTGACCAACCTAGTGTGCCGGAATGGTCTTATCCGAATGCATATAACCCATGCCCCCCATCTTATGACCATAATTTTCATACTTTCAACTCTTCACAGAGTTCATGGGGTTTCGATTCCCCCGAGTCCAATTTTCAACCGACTTGTCCTCCGTATCCACCTTGTCCACAATATTCCCAAGATTCATACTCAGATCCACCCATTCAGAATAGAAAATCATCTATCCAGGAAATGATGAGTATGCATGAGTCCAAGCAACAACCACCATCAATCTTAGACATGATGATGCGTGAGTCCACCGACTCACAACTTCATCACGATTACACTTCCTCTTTCCAAGTCCAATCACAAAAGAGGCTTGAAGCCATGACTCAGGCTAGATTAGCTCGTGAGCATGAACTAGATATGATGGTTCAATCTTTGCGTTCTCACCGTCCGGCCAATTCTGATATCGCTGACCACTCTCTTAGAGCCGACAAACCAAGTTGCTTTGGACAACAAGATTCTACTTCAGTGCCATCATTTGAACTTGCCGAAACTCTAATTTTTGATAGTTTGGCAAGTTCTTCCTTTCCTGAAATAGAACTTGAACATGAATATGATCATGATCTTCCACTTGGTAATTCAATTCTAATCCTGGTTCAATAATGACTCCGGTGTCTTCACCTAATTTCACTTTTCCCGAGTCAACATTGGATCCTGTGCCAATTCATCATGAAATTGAATCACCCATTTTTGATGATCATATTGAACTTGACCAATTTTACAATTTTGAAAGTCCCATAGATAAATTGGCAAGTTCTCACTTTTATAAAATTGAACCCAATGAGATATGTGACCTAGATTCTCAAATCTGTGATCAAGTTCAAATTCCCGAATCATTATTGACTCCTGTTTTGTTACCAGACTTAGGTAATATTTTCGAGTCAGTTTTGATTCCCACTCATATCATTCCTGAACTTGAATCACCACCATTGAGTCACATTCCATTGTGGGAAGATTATTGTGGACTTGAGCTTCAACTTATTGATTTGGACCCACTTCCTGAACCTAGTCCGACTCCTGAACCATTACTTGATTTAAGTTTCTTTCCTGAGTCGGTATTCGTTCCCGTACTTCCCACGTCCAAGTCAATAATTCCATCTTTTCATACTCCATTTTGGGACAAGGAGGTTGACACAATTGACTCTGAAGTTTATTATGAAATTTGGAAATTTGATGAGGTGGAAATTTTAAAAAATAATTATACATACATTTTAGTGGGTTATATAAGAAAAATTTCTGGTGGGTTTCACCAAATATTATGTTATCTTGATTGGGTAGCAACGCTTGGCCCAATTAGACCACCACCGGAACCACCACCTTAAGGTAACTTCTGCCTTCCCTTGTTCTTTTTCATGCATATATGTATTCATTCATACATTGAGGACAATGCATGAGATAAGTGTGGGGGTGGGCTTTACTAACATACTAACATAATTAGAAACTAACAAAAATTTTCCTAATAAAAAAAAATTTTCTAAAAAAAATAATAATAATAATAATTATAAAAAGGACAATATTTTGACTTATCTTTTGAAAGAAATCTAAGTTAGTTTTAAGGATTAGGAAAATCATGATTAGATTTCTAAAAACTTGGTCAAAATAAATAAATTGTTTAAATTTTAGGTATAGGAGGAGAAATTGAATAATTAATTAGTCTTGATTTTTACCTTAATGAAATTTGCATACCTAATGCATATCTAGGATTCTAAGACGAAGACCTTTGTGCCTCATATATAAAAAAAAATCACTAATTAAACTGGATACATGTGCCTCAAGAAGCATAAGTATTGATGCCTAAAGGTGAGTAAATAAAATAAAGTCCTTAGTTTTGGGGCCTAGTTCACTCGAATTTGAGTCCGCGGGGTGTTTTCTCACCTGGTGCCTAAAGCCAACCGGTTTGGGAGTCATCGACTTTAAGTTCGTTACATGGGTGAATTAGAAAGCCTAAGAAAATTAAGGAAAAATTACTTATATATGTACTAACACATCTAATAGTCAATTAGTTAGGTATGAGGGCCTCAAGAAGCCTTGATCTTACACGAAAGAAAATTAGATGAGTTATACATATTTAAAAAAAAAGAAAAAAGAAAAAATATATATATATATAGAGGCATGAGAGTTCAAGTTAATGAATTCCTAGTATAAATTCATAAGGATGCATATGACTTAGGGTAACGAAAAAGACTATACAAAAATTCAGTTTTGATCCTTACCTAAAATGAATAACAATGACTATATAAAGACTAAGTTTAAGAATGAATAAAAATGAGGATCCTAAAAACTTATAGACTATTTAGTCTCTTCAAAAATATTTCAAATATTTTTCTTTTTATGAATTTTATGGGTGTAATCCGCTGAAAACAATCACGAGACAACACTCGTCCTCTAGGGTAACCTAGAGGTTTAACGGCTTGTTGCACATGCTAAGTGCAACCGTAATTCCTACGAAAGTGAGTTAGATAGATTAATTTTTCTTTTCTTTTTGATTTTTACTCAAGGACGAGCAAAAAGATAAGTGTGGGGGTGTGATTGGTAGTGAAAAGTGCATTTTTATCATTATATTTACCATCACATTTTCATATTTATTCCTATAATTCTGCACATTTACTAATATTTTATGATTTATTGTGTGCAGGCCTCGAAATATTAAAATAAAGAAATAAAGCCTAAAAAAAAGCCCAAAAATCCATATTCAAGCCCAATGTAAAAGTTGCAAATATCAATTGCCAAAATTGCAAATACTAAGGGCAAAAGTTGCAAATATAAAGAAGAGGGAAGGATAGACTTCTATTCAACCCTAAACACTTGCAGGATGAGGATAAAAGCCAAAGAAGAGAAGGAAATTCGTGGATAAAAGATTTGGGATCTAGGTAACTTGCTTCTCAAGTTATATCTAAATCCCAAGATAAAGAGTCGAGATTCAACTTCCAGAAGGAAACGCCCAGATGGACGGACCAGGGGAGGCCACGCGCCAAAGCGCGTGGCAAGCCGCCACACTTTGGCCGCGGAAACGCTGCCCAAGCCGCGTTTCCGCGGCAGTATAGTCGAGTCAGGCGATAAGGTTTTTTGGGAGAGTCGTCCCGGGACTCTATCTCCTTCTGCATCTATAAATACCCCTGCAGACGCAACAGAAAGGGCGTACAGAGAATCTAGAGAGCAAATTCTAGGGTTTCTTAGGCTAACTTGTAGTTTAGGTTAGATTTTATTTTCGTTTTTCTTTTGTAAATTTTGTAACTGAGAGTGGAGGAAGCTTTCATGGAGGAAGGAGTCCATGCTTGTACTGAGGTGACAGCGGTGTAAGCCTACTTTTCTTTCATTGTTAATGAAATTCACTTGAGGTTTGTTTGTGTTCTTTTATTTATTCTTGTGTTCTTTTATTCTTATTTATGTTCTTCTATCCTTGTTCTATTCTTCTATTTTTTTCTCTAATGTCTTGTGAACCATGAGACCCAATTGCGTTGAGACTGCCTAGCCGAAGAAGAGCCCTTGATGGCCTATGGAGATGAACAAACCTTCGTTAGTTTGTCTTTTATTTTCGTAGTGTAGATTAAGAAGGTGGACGATCCTATACGCCATACTTGTACGCCTTCCAAGACAAGGTAAGTCATCGCACGGATCAAAGGTAAGCAAGGTAGAAGAGGTATGTATGTATAGTTTTCTTTCTTTCTAATTCTAGTTTAGATCTCCATCTCTCTCAAATTTACTTTTCACCTTCTCATTGTAAATATCATATACCATTGTAAATAATAAAAGAAAATAATTTTTAGAGAATCTTGCTTAAACGCTTCCATCGCTAGTCCCTCCCTGAGGATCACGACCCGCATAGCCACTGCTACCGCGGATTCGAATTGAGAACCTTGCACAACTTGTTCTAAATCTAATATTATTTATTTTGTGTGCAGGAAAAACTCAATCAATAGGGTACAGTGGGAAGGCCAAGTGTTTTGTCATTTTAGCTTCCTGCCTCCCTAGTCTCACCTTCGTTAGGTGTTTCTTCCTTATATTGCCACAATCATTATTCAAAAATTTACCACCACCACCTTTCTCAGTTGGAACTTCCTCATTATGAATGCCTAGAAATTCTAACTCAGTTCCATAGATCTCCTCAAAGCTTAAATCAACACTTTCACCTGGAAATGTATAATTAGCCAATTGATCCCTAGTTGGTTCATCCAAACACATGAGTTCTTCTTCGAAAAGGTTTTCAAAGAGTATATCAATCAGAGGTTCTTGAACTATACTCTCATGCGATCTATTATTGGTTGGCTCATCGAAAGTGAAGATATTCAAATCAAATTTACCCTTTTCAAAGGGTACTTTAACATTGGGATCTTCGACATATTCCTTCTCATCAAGATAATCGCCTTCATTGAATAATTCACTAAGAAACAGCGACTCATCTTCTGTATCTTCACTTTCTTCATCACAATTATTTTCAACAAAATTTACCTCAAATGTTTGATCCCTTATCTTCTGAGGTTGTTTTTCAAGGTTGAAGACATTGACTTCTCTAGTAATGTCCCCAAAAGTTAACCTCATGGACCCATTCCTACAATTGATGATGGCATTGGCAGTAGTAAGGAATGGTCGCCCTAGGATAACAGGAGTTTGAGCCCTATGATTGGAGTTAGACACAGGTTGTGTCTCAAGAACTATGAAATCAACAGGGTAAATAAACTCCCCAACCCGGATGAGGACATCATTAATCTCCCCTTTTGGAATTTTCACTGAACGGTCAGCCATTTGGATAGTGACTCGAGTTGGACTAAGATCGCCCAACCCGAGTTGTTGATAAACTGAGAATGGAAGCAAGTTGATACTTGCCCCCAAGTCAAGAAGTGCACGACTAATCTCGGCTTGTCCTATTGTGCAGGCAATGGTTGACTACCTGGATCCTTGTACTTGACAGGGATCGGACCCGATAGTAGCTCACTAATGTTAGTGGCTAAGAAGACCTTTTTAGGAACATTAGTCTTTCTCTTCTTGGTGCACATGTCCTTAAGAAACTTAGCATAAGATGGGACTTGTTGGATGGCATCAAGAAGTGGCACATTGATCTTCACTTGATTAAAGATCTCAATTATCTTATCCATGTGCGGATTTTGCTTGTTTTTCAGCCTATTAGGAAATGGTGCTATAGGCTGGTGCACATGACTGGTTGACTTATCTTTTTCAGATTCATCAACTTTAGGAGGGGTGGGATTAGATGAGGTGGATGCTGAAGTGTGATTGTGCTGAGTAGGATTAGGTGGTGTTGATACCTTGTTATCAACTTTCTTTCCCGACCTCAATGTATGAACAGCATTACATTGATTCAGTGATTGATCCTCAACCAAATTAGCTTGTTGTGAATTCCTAGGATTCATAATGGTTGACTGGGCAAGGTACCCTTTTGCCTCTCATGTTGTAGGTTGGCTAACTGGCTCATTTGACCCTCTAGCCTCTGTATTGTTTGCATGAGGGAGTCTTGGTTCTTCATGTACCTTTCCATATTTCTCTCAAAATCAGTCATTCTCCTTTCGAGTTGAGGATTCTGGAAGGAAGATGGTGGAGCTTGGTTGGGAAAACTTTGTTGATAATTCGAGAAATTGTTGGGAGAATTGTGAGGGTGATTGGAAAAGTTGGGTTGATGATTGGAAGAATTGGAATGATAAAAGTGGTTTGACCGGGGGTGGTCATTATTTTGTTGGCTCCATGAGAAATTGGGGTGATTTCTCCAGCCAGGATTGTACGTTGGAGCGTAAGGATCATTGTTCGGCCTTGAAAGGCCGCATTCATCGGTTCAGGAAAATGTTGGTGAGCTTGAAATACAGGACACTCCTCAAACACATGATTCATGGCCTGACAGTAAGTACAACCCGGAGTTGGAACTTGGTTCGGGCTGACTTGATTGACTGGACTTGGTTCTTTCATTTCTAGAGCTTCCAGTCTTCTAGCCAGGTTAGCTAACTTAGCCTCATTAGCGATGGACGATTCGATAGAATGGAGACCTCCTTTGAAGAGATGGAGTTAGGATTCCTAGAGGTCTCGCTAGTAGATTCCCATTGGATGGTCTTCTCGGCTAGAATTTCATACAAATTCCATCCTTCATTTTCATCTTTCTGCAAGAAACCCCCTTGGCACATACTTTCTAAGAGGGTTTTGGTGGAATAGTCTAAATCGTCATAGAGAATTTGGCATTGTTGCCATTTCTCTATTCCATGATGTGGACATTGAAAAAACACCTAGAGGGGGGTGAATAGGTGTGAATGCTAATCTAATGATCTTTTTAAACTTTAATTAAATGAGTGATGCAACGATCTCTCAAAACACGACTAAGAGCCGAATACCCCTTGCGAGGTTCTGAACTCCTTCCTCCCAATTCCCCTAGATATGGGTTAGAGGTGCGCAATGCAACCGTGTTGTATGAGATATGATCGAACAAGTAAAGGATGAAATGCTATGATGAAATACACACAAGCAATATAGCAAGTAAAGTGAACAAGACAAGATTGCACAAGTAAAGGGTTAGTTCTCAAGCAAATAATTCAAGACAATATAAAGCAAGAGAAATTGTAAGCAAGAATAACGCAAAGGCAATCGCAAACAAGATGATTTATTTCGAGGTTCGAGCACACTTGCTCTAGTCCCTGCCTTCACCTCTGTGAAGGGTTTCCACTATCCACCGAGGATGCCTTTACAATTTGGTCTACCGAAGACCGAGCACCGAGCTCCACCGAGTACAAAGGACCTCTACCGAAGAGGTTGCTCCACAAAGAAAGGATTACAAGAACCAAGTGATCACAACAAGATCACTACACTTTTTCTCAATCTCTTTTACAAACACTCTCACTTCAATTACAACTTCACTATAGAATGAGTATAGGATTTTTGGCTCTATGAAGTGTGGTGAGAAAACTTCAGTTGTAGAGTGATATTAGTAATCAAACACAACTGAAAAACAAGCTCAAAAAGAATTGGAATGAAAGCTTTAAACTCTTTTCTTTTCTCTTTTGAAAACAACACAAACTTGAGGATTTTTCTAAGTGATATGCAAGAGAGACTTCTCCTCTATTTATAGGGTTAGAAAATAGGTTAAAAACAATTTCTTTACACCTAATTTGACCTGCAAAAGCTCCCCAACAACTCTCTAAAAAATCTGTTAAAGCAGAAAAGAGACAGATTTTCAGAACTGCCCAAAGAGGAAAGAGCCGTTAGGCTTGTTGCAGGCCTGGCGGTCGACCGGTCCGGTCGACCGCCAGCACAGCTGCAAAGAGCCGTTGGCGCCCGGTCGACCGGTCCGGTCGACCGTCCCAAAAGAGGAAACACAGTTTCCTTCTTCCGGTCGACCGGTCCGGTCGACCGAAACAACCTGAGAGCAATTTGCTCTCCGTCGGTCGACCGGTCCGGTCGACCGACAGACATGCACGAACAGTGCATGTCCAGATACATCGCCGGTCGACCGGGCCGGTCGACCGAAGTTGCCTGAAACAGAAAAACTGGGCTGTTTTGAGTTAGAAAAATTTTGAGAAATATTTTAAAATTACATATAGCTAAGTATTATGCGGAAAATAGTTTATACACATGTTTTAAACAAGATTTTCAAGATATAAAGCTTTGGATACATGTATATATAAACTAAGGCATAAAACTTAGAAATAACCATTTTCAAAACTTAGGAAATATATGAAACAAGTGTGTGTGCAAATCCTAGAGCCAAATTTCCTATATTCAAACTTTAACATTCTAAACTTACAAACTTCTAAAAGACTTCAAGGCTATGCTTCAAGATGGGCTATCTTTACTTGATCTTCAATTATGCATCTTGAGCCCAATTGGAGTTGACTTGAGTCCAAAACCTTGTATTTGTGAGAGAAGACTTCTAGAATGAATAGAAATCTGAAACACACTTAAACAACAAATGTCATTAGTACAAATAACTAATATGTTTTGTAATCATCAAAATACACTAATCATGGGTGATTGTAACCTTGGGCCAACAATCTCCCCCTTTTTGATGATGACAAAACATATAGGTTATTTAAATAAACATGAAAGAGGAGTTTGGAAAACTCCCCCTCAAATAATTCTATGTATAAAAATTGGACTATTGAAAGCACAATACTAAAGCATTCAATGTACAAAAGTTTTGTCAAAAGCTTCAATAAACAAACTTTCTTTTTCTACATAAAACAAAACTCAAATAATATCAAAACTAAATATAAAACTAAACTTATTCAAATTCAAAATATCAAAACTCTTAAACTTATTCTCCCCCTTTTTGTCATACATCAAAAAGGGTTAAAACAAAAAAAAAAAAATTTATTTTTAAGAATCCATAATACAAACATTCAACTCACCACAAATAAATGAAAATCTAGCATAGTCTAAAGGTTTAGTAAAAATATCAGTAAGTTGAAAATCGGTAGAAACATATTCAATAACAATATCACCTTTCTCATAATGATCTCTAAGAAAGTGATACCTAATGTCAATGTGTTTGGTTTTACTATGTTGATTTGCATTCTTTGTCATGTGAATAGTACTAGTATTATCACAAAATATTTTAACATGATCAAAGTGTAAATCATAGTCAAGGAGAGTATGTTTCATCCAAAGAACTTGTGCACAACAAGCTCCGGCCGCAACATACTCCGCCTCGGCGGTTGATAGGGCTACCGAATTTTGCTTTTTGGAAGACCAAGATACAAGACAATTACCTAAGAATTGACATGTTCCACTTGTGCTCTTCCTATCTACCCTACAACCCGCATAGTCGGCATCCGAAAAACTAGTCATAGAAAATTGGCCGGTTTTCGGATACCACAAACCCATTTCAATGGTGCCCTTAAGGTATCTAATTATGCGTTTAACCGCAATTATGTGAGACTCTTTAGGACAAGATTGAAAACGTGCACAAAGACAAACGGAAAACATGATATACGGCCTACTAGCCGTCAAATACAATAAACTACCTATCATGCTTCTATAAAGTTTAATGTCTACACTTTTACCTTGTTCATCCTTGTCAAGCTTTGTAGTTGTTGCCATGGGAGTTTTGCTTACTTTAGATTCTTCAAGCCCAAACCTTTTGATTAGTTCCTTTGTGTACTTGGCTTGATTGATGAAGATCCCATCCTTCCTTTGCTTGATTTGGAGTCCAAGGAAATAGTTGAGCTCCCCCATCATAGACATTTCAAATTCATCCTTCATGCATGACTCAAAAGCTTTGCAAAGAGATTCATTAGTAGAACCAAAAATAATATCATCCACATAAATTTGCACAATAAGAATGTCATTTTCTACATGTTTTGTAAACAAAGTTGTGTCAATTTTACCTTTCTTAAAACCATTTGAAATCAAAAATGAAGAAAGTCTTTCATACCAAGCCCTAGGGGCTTGTTTTAAACCATAAAGAGCTTTATCTAATTTAAAAACAAAATCCGAATGTGTAGGATCAACAAACCCGGGGGGTTGTTCAACATACACTTCCTCTTCAATAAAACCATTTAGAAAAGCACTTTTAACATCCATTTGAAATAATTTGAAATCTTTATATGAGGCAAATGCTAGTGTCATCCGTATGGCTTCAAGCCGTGCTACGGGTGCAAAGGTTTCTTCAAAATCGATCCCTTCGATTTGAGTGTAACCTTGGGCAACTAACCTAGCCTTGTTTCTAACTACATTACCCGATTCATCCAACTTGTTCTTAAAGATCCACTTAGTACCAATTGTTGGTCTATCGTGGGGCCTAGGAACAAGGTGCCAAACTTGGTTGCGCTCAAATTGATTGAGCTCCTCTTGCATGGCTAGCAACCAATATGAATCGGCCTCGGCTTCGAGGACATTTTTGGGTTCTATATGAGAAATGAATGCATAGTTACCAAAATAGTCATGAAGTCTAGAGCGAGTAGTTACCCCTTTTGATACTTCACCTATGACGAGGTCCTCGGGATGATGTGGATTGTATCTCCAAGCCTTTGAAAGTTGTTGAGTGGGCTCATCTCCATTTATTTGGTCTTTGTTTCCTTGAGCCTCTTCTACTTTAGCTTCACTTCCGTCATCATCCTTTGGCTTGTCTCCCATAGTAGAAGCATCCTCCAAGGTCACTTTCTCCAAACCTTCATCCAATGCATCTATTTCTACAACATTCTTAACAAACTGTTAGATTCCTCAAACTTAACATGAATAGACTCTTCAATAGTCAAAGATGATCTAATGAAAACTCTATAAGCCTTACTAGTGTTTGAGTAACCTACAAAAATAGCCTCATAAGATCTAGCATCAAACTTTCCCAAATTATCTTTTGTATTTAAAACAAAACATTTGCATCCAAAAACTTTGAAATAAGAGACATTTGGTTTTCTAGAAAAATACATTTCAAAAGAAGTTTTAGTAGTATTTTTACACAAGAAAACACGATTTGATATATAGCATGATGTATTAACGGCCTCGGCCCACAAATAATGTGGTAGACCATATTCACTTAGCATTGTCCTAGCCATCTCTTGTAATGTTCTATTTTTCCGTTCAACTACTCCTTTTTGTTGTGGAGTTCTAGGACAAGAAAGTTCATGCTTTATTCCATGTTCATCACAAAAAGTGGTAAAGGGTTGGTTAATGAATTCACCTCCTCTATCACTTCTTATTCTTACTATTGAAACATCTTTTTCTTTTTCAACTCTTTTCTTAAAAATTTGAAAATAAGAAAATGCTTGGCTTTTGTGTTCAAGAAAGAAAACCCAAGTAAACCTTGAAAAGTCATCAACCAAAACATAAGCAAATCTATTCCCACTTAGACTTTTGGTTTGTGTAGGGCCAAAAAGATCCATATGGATTAACTCCAAAGGACGTGATGTCATGATATCCTTAATTGACTTGAAAGAAGACTTAGTTTGTTTCCCAAATTGACATGAGTCACAAACTCGGTCCTTTTCAAAATTCAAGTAAGGAATACCTTTCACCATTTCCTTTGAATTTAATCTAGAAATATGGTCAAAAGAAATATGGCCTAATCTCCTATGCCACAACCAAGAGTCATCATCGAGGGCTTTCAAACAAGTAATATTATAAGACATATTCAACATATCAATCATATAAATATTACTTTCACGAAAATCGGAAAATACACAAACATTAGAAGTTCTATCAATTACTTTACAAGCAACATTATCAAAAACTACATCAAAACCTTTATCACAAAGTTGACTAACACTCAAGAGATTATGCTTGAGGCCATCTACTAAAACTACATTTTCAATTAAAGGAGAGGTGCCAAGTTTTACATTACCAATACCGATGATTTTACCCTTGGCGTCATCTCCGAAGGTGACGGTGCCACCTTCATGATATCTTGATAGGGTTGCAAAGTTGTTGATGTCCCAAGTCATGTGCCTTGAGCAACCGCTATCAAGATACCACAATCCTCTACGTCGTTGGGCTTTAGAAAGTACCTACATCATTTAACACAATTGTTGATTTTGGTACCCAAACTTTCTTGGGTCCTTGAAAGTTAGTGCCTCGAACCCAAACATTATGACGTGATACATTTAATCTATCATAGCAAAAATTGGCTAAGTGCCTTTTCCGTCCACAATGTGAACATGAGAACACTCTACCATACATGAATGCATGATGTGTATGTGTAGTGTGAGCATGTTTTGGGGTTTTGCCATGTGGTTTAGGTTGTGTAGCATGAACATGAACATGAGCATGAGCATTTTTCTTTGGGGCTTGTTTCTTAGGAAACATAGCCTCAATTTTCTTCTTGTTAAATTCACAATTTTTCAAAACAACACTTAATGAGTCTAATCTTTCCTTAAGCATAGAAACTTCATTAGAATCAATTAGTGGGGTCTTACCTTTGCAAGAAATCTTATATTTTTCAAAATCATTTTTAGTAGTGGCCAAGGTGGAAACCAAATCATCTTTTTCCTTTGTAAGAGTAAAAACTTGAAGACTTAAAGATTCATTTTCCTTTTTCATTTTAAGATACTTTTTCTTTAAGAAATCATAGTTTTGTGACAACTCAACAAAAGCTTCTCCTAGTTCATCCATGGAGAGTTCATCATCAAGAGGGGTGGAAGTGGTTACCTTGCTTGTGCTTTCATTGGCCATGAAGCACATGTTGGCGGTGTCGATCTCTTCTTCGGATTCGGTCTCCGAATCCCAAGTTGCCTTCATAGCCTTCTTCTTGTAAGGCTTCTTTGAAGTGGAGGGCTTAGCTTTGTCCGGACACTCCGCAACAATGTGTCCCGGTCTTTGGCAATTGAAGCATATGATCTTTTTTTCTTCTTTGCCTCCTTGCCATCTCCTTCTACCTTGGAACTTCGCCTTGTTGTACATCCTCCGAACATTTTTGACTAGAAGTGAGAGCTCTTCGTCATCTTCTTCTTCATCATCTTCGTCGGAGTGTGATGATTGACACTTGAAGGCAATAGTCTTCTTCTTGGTAGGAGCCATGTCCTCCCTTGCTTTCCTTTCCATCTCATGGGTTTTGAGGTTCCCAATGAGACCTATAAGCTCCATCTCTTCATTGTCGTTGAGTTCCTTCAAGGTTGTTGCTTTAACTTCCCATGAAGGAGGAAGAGCCCGGATGATCTTCCTTACTCTTTGATCATTGTTGATATCTTCACCTAAAGAAGAGAGTCCATTAGTAATCTTGGTAAATCTTGTAACCATATCATCTATGGTTTCATTGTCTTGCATGCTAAATGTTTCATATTGGGACCGAAGAAGGTCAATCTTAGCCTTCTTTACTTGTGAGGTTCCCTCATGAGTGACTATCAAGTGTGACCAAATCTCATATGCGGATTTGCAATGTATAACCCTAGCTATGTCATCATCATTTAGGGCTTGAAGAAGTGCATAGTGAGCTTTGGCATTGGCATCGAATTCCTTAGTCTCTATTTCGGACCAAGTGGATTCGTCACCGGGGGGTACACTAAAGGACTTAGTCACGGCTTTTGCAACTCGGCTACCTAGAGATTGCAAAAACACGGTCATCTTAACTTTCCATATGGGAAAGTTAAGTCCATCAAACTTAGGAGGGGTCTTAATTCCATCGGCCATTTTTACTATATGAATATGAATGAAATGATTAGCAAATTAGGATCTTCTCTAAGGTTGTTAAACCAAATCCTAGAGTCCAAGCTCTGATACCAATTGAAAAAACACCTAGAGGGGGGGTGAATAGGTGTGAATGCTAATCTAATGATCTTTTTAAACTTTAATTAAATGAGTGATGCAACGATCTCTCAAAACACGACTAAGAGCCGAATATCCCTTGCGAGGTTCTGAACTCCTTCCTCCTAATTCCCCTAGATATGGGTTAAAGGTGCGCAATGCAACCGTGTTGTATGAGATATGATCGAACAAGTAAAGGATGAAATGCTATGATGAAATACACACAAGCAATATAGCAAGTAAAGTGAACAAGACAAGATTGCACAAGTAAAGGGTTAGTTCTCAAGCAAATAATTCAAGACAATATAAAGCAAGAGAAATTGTAAGCAAGAATAACGCAAAGGCAATCGCAAACAAGATGATTTGTTTCGAGGTTCGAGCACACTTGCTCTAGTCCCCGCCTTCACCTCCGTGAAGGGTTTTCACTATCCACCGAGGATGCCTTTACAATTTGGTCTACCGAAGACCGAGCACCGAGCTCCACCGAGTACAAAGGACCTCTACCGAAGAGGTTGCTCCACAAAGAAAGGATTACAAGAACCAAGTGATCACAACAAGATCACTACACTTTTCTCAATCTCTTTTACAAACACTCTCACTTCAATTACAACTTCACTATAGAATGAGTATAGGATTTTTGGCTCTATGAAGTGTGGTGAGAAAACTTCAGTTGTAGAGTGATATTAGTAATCAAACACAACTGAAAAACAAGCTCAAAAAGAATTAGAATGAAAGCTTTAAACTCTTTTCTTTTCTCTTTTGAAAACAACACAAACTTGAGGATTTTTCTAAGTGATATGCAAGAGAGACTTCTCATCTATTTATAGGGTTAGAAAATAGGTTAAAAACAATTTCTTTACACCTAATTTGACCTGCAAAAGCTCCCCAACAACTCTCTAAAAAATCTGTTAAAGCAGAAAAAGAGACAGATTTTCAGAACTGCCCAAAGAGGAAAGAGCCGTTAGGCTTGTTGCAGGCCTGGCGGTCGACCGGTCCGGTCGACCGCCAGCACAGCTGCAAAGAGCCGTTGGCGCCCGGTCGACCGGTCCGGTCGACCGTCCCAAAAGAGGAAACACAGTTTCCTTCTTCCGGTCGACCGGTCCGGTCGACCGAAACAACCTGAGAGCAATTTGCTCTCCGTCGGTCGACCGTCCGGTCGACCGACAGACATGCACGAACAGTGCATGTCCAGATACATCGCCGGTCGACCGGGCGGTCGACCGAAGTTGCCTGAAACAGAAAAACTGGGCTGTTTTGAGTTAGAAAAATTTTGAGAAATATTTTAAAATTACATATAGCTAAGTATTATGCGAAAAATAGTTTATACACATGTTTTAAACAAGATTTTCAAGATATAAAGCTTTGGATACATGTATATATAAACTAAGGCATAAAACTTAGAAATAACCATTTTCAAAACTTAGGAAATATATGAAACAAGTGTGTGTGCAAATCCTAGAGCCAAATTTCCTATATTCAAACTTTAACATTCTAAACTTACAAACTTCTAAAAGACTTCAAGGCTATGCTTCAAGATGGGCTATCTTCACTTGATCTTCAATTATGCATCTTGAGCCCAATTGGAGTTGACTTGAGTCCAAAACCTTGTATTTGTGAGAGAAGACTTCTAGAATGAATAGAAATCTGAAACACACTTAAACAACAAATGTCATTAGTACAAATAACTAATATGTTTTGTAATCATCAAAATACACTAATCATGGGTGATTGTAACCTTGGGCCAACAGACATTGGATAAGGAGGTCTTTAAAGCGTTCAAAGTACCTCCAGAACGGTTCACTGGGTTCTTACTTGAATTGCATAATCGTCTTCCTAATGAGAGCAGTTTTATGGATTGGATAGAATTTCTTCAAGAAGACCTTGATCAAACCATCCCAAGATGTGATAGAGCTGGCCGCTAAGCTATAGAGCCATTTCTTGGTTAGGTCCTTAAGAGCAAATGGGACAAATCTCAATCTAATAGCATCATCTGCAAGGTGTGAGATTTTCATCATTAAGCATACTTCCTCAAATTCTCTTATGAAGAAATAAGCGTCTTCGGACTCTAAGCCATGGAATTTAGGGAGTGTATGATGAACTGTGGCTTGAGCTCAAAGTTGTGTTCACCAACCGATGGAAGTTGGATGCAGGATGGAAGTGATGTTCTAATGGGATAAAACCTATCCTGCAAAGATGTTGGTCGATCCATAACCGAATCTGGTCTTGTTTCGAACTTGGATGGTGATGTGTTTCTAGTCAACCTAGATGAATTAGGGTCTCTCAACCACACTTACATACACAAACACAATCACAAACAAGTTCACCAATAGTCAAGAAAAGAAAAACACCAAGCCTAGTCTAAGGTATCCTTGACCTAGACAACTCCTAACTGGTTGATTGTCCACTGGAGGTACAATGAAGACTTTGACCACAAGCTAATCAGCCAGGTCAGGGCAAGATGGTGGGAGGTTATCAGTCAAAGACGTTCCTTAATTAAGTAACCACCAATCTTCGGGCTTTCGGCCCTCAATCCCCTTCCTAGACACTGATTTGGCAGGAGTCAATTTTCAACACCTTCCCTCTTTAGGATAATCTCCTAGTGAGTTCGAGATGTCCCTAAGGCCAACGTCTATCAGATTTTACTTAGGCTTAGGTTTGTGAGTGCTTGGAGTCTGATTTTTGGGCCAAGGAAGGGTGATTAAATCCCCACCTTATCTTGTTGTTGGGTGTTGCCCTTAAAATCGATTTGTGCAAGTGTACAAGATAAATAAGATTCACTCAAAGCGATATAAATCAACCCAGATATGAGTCCTATTCTGAATGCAATGCGTCTCTTCAACAGTAAAGTAAAGGAATTGAAAAGACTCATGCCTTGAATGCAAATGTTCTAATCAATTTTTTAACTTTTCAACAAGTGTTTTACTGTGACTTAAACAGGGATGTTGGATAGCAGAAATAGCACAACTATGACAAATAAAAACTTAAATTTTTGCGAGCAATATGTCCTGCGAAACAAAGTTTTTAGTAGTCCAATGAATTTTTTCAGATTTTGCAAAGCAATTTCTTGAAATTCTGTTTCCTACTTTCGAGAGTAGGGGCACAGAATTGCAAGTCTTCTTGGTAAAGCTTGAATGCTAGATCTTGATCTTCAAGTCCCTAAAACAAACACACAAAACTTGTTAAAACAACTACACGTTCCCTCCCCGGCAACGGCGCCAATTTGATTGCTAAAAGAAAAGAAACAATCAATGAGTTAGAATATACCGTGTAGCTTGTGGCTAACGGGTCGTGTCCACAAGGAGGGATGCGATGGAAGCTTTTCGGTGCATCATTTTAAAACAAGAAATTTTGTTCGTTTTTTATGAAAAAGAGAATGGAAAGAAAGAGATGAATGAAAGAAAAATTGCAACTTTTAGAAAAGGTTTTGGAGAAGGTGATTAAGAAAGCTTGAAGATTGTTTTGTTGTATGTAATAATGAAGAAGGTCTGGGCTCACTATTTCACTAATCAATTGTTCATTCTTCTCTTAAAATGTTAAGTCCCTCAAGTTATCATTTGCAAAACTTAAAGTTGATTTTTTTAGAAAGCTTTAAGTAAAGCACATAAGATGTTAAAGAGTTGAGTCTTTTTCTTCAAGAAATCGTTAGAATCGAATATTAAAAAATCAAGCGCGAAGAAGCAAGAATGAATTAAAACGATTCAAGAGATGTTCATGAAAGAATTGTGAAGTCAACTATCCATACCCATCCTCATGTGCCTTCAAGAACACTTTCAAAAAGAAAGCCTTTTAAGTGAGGCATGCATATGAGTCATCGGGACTTTTCTTTTAAAAACAGAAGAGAAGAAGAACAAGGAAGAGTAATGATAGCTAGCCCAGAAAAACGTTTAGTGATCCATAGAAAAACAACGAAGAAAACATAAACATTATGCAAACCATACCGTACTGCAAGTAGAAGGAAACTTGGCTCGACTTTTATATTGCTGTCACTTCAAACTTCAAGTACAAGCTCTCAGTCCTCTCTCTCACAAATTTTGATACTGGACTACAAATTAAAAGGCAAGATTACAACACATTAGTTCTAGCTAACAAAGAGCCTAAATCCTAAGAAAATAAATGCAAAACTTAATCCTATTCTTCGCTGCCTTTTTCTCTGCTGAAACAAGTATTTATAGCCAAAAACCAAAGGAGGCGAATCCCGGGAAGATTGGGGGAGCAAACGCTCCCCCAACTGATTCAGGTAGGCCGCGGAAACGCGGCTTGGGTCGCGTTTCCGCGGCCCTGTGTGGCCAGGTGGCCACACCAAAAGGGGGGTCTTTCTGGTTTTCTGTTTAGCTCGTATCTCCTGCTGGTTTTCTGGTTTTCTGCTCCATACTCTGTTGACGAAACAGCCTTGATTCTGTGGCTTCAATCGCTCGATTCGGGGAGGATTTTTCTCAACCTCTTGATATGCCTAGATTTAGCCCTGATTTCTTCATTTCGAATTTATTCTAAATTAATTCAGAATTTGGTGGGCTTTTGGGCTTGTTTCTCCTTTTCTTCCTTTAAGCACTTGGGCCTACATTTAGCAAAGAAAAAGACAACTTATTAATAGAATTTATTAGCTAACAAGTGTGGTAAAGTGACAATATAAATGCAATATATGTGACAAATCAAGGCACCCTCACAATTTGAGGTAATGATACGAAGGTGTCCTTCCATGTCATAACTCAAATGGTATAAGACCAAGTTTCTTGTGGGGTACTCTGTTTAGGATATAATTTGCAGTTAACAGAGCTTCCCCCCAAGTTCTGCGGAGCTCCAGAAACTTACGAGCATGGAATTGACCATCTCCTTCAAAGTTCTGCTCTTCCGTTCAGCAATTCCATTTTGTTGAGGAGTATATGGTGCTGTAGTTTGATGGATTATACCAAATTTAGCACATAACTCACTAAATTATTTGATTCATATTCTCCGCCTCTTTCAGATTTTAGAATCTTGATATTCTTGTTGAGTTGATTCTCAACTTCGACTTATATGTTATAACATATTCTTTACCTCATCCTTACTGTTTAAAAGATACACATAATAGTATTTTGTACAGTCATCAATAAAAGTAATAAAATACTTTTATCACCTTTAGTTGGCATAAACTTCAAGTCACACAGATCGCTATGAATTAACCCTAAAGGTTCTGTATTTCGATCAATTGAGTGAAATGAATTTTTCGCTAACTTGGCCTCAACACAAATCTCACACTTGCGAATTTTCTTCCAAGTTGAGTTTAGGAATATATCCTAGATTAGACAAGTTTTTTTAATGACTTGTAATTTACATGCCCTAATCTAGCATGCCATAAAATAGGAGACTCAAGCAAATAAACAAAAGAGTTTTCTTTATTTATAAGCTTTGGGTACAAATACACAGACTTTTTGTCCACCACACTGCAATATTGCTTTAAAAAGTCCATCAACAAGATAACCCTTTCTCACATACATCCCACCCTTAGTAAATACAAATTTATCTGATTCAAAAACCATTTCGAAATCCTTTCTTACTAAGTATTGATACAGAGATCAAATTCTTGCGATATCTGAAACATGTAGCACATCGTTCAGAGTAAGCTCTTTCCCAGATGTCCACTTTAGGATGACCTTTCCTTTTCCTTCAACCTTGGAGACGGCTGAGTTCCCATGAAGAGTTGCTCATCTTGCTCTAGTTTTTGATATTCAGAGAATAATAATTTCTCAGAGCAGATGTGCCGAGTAGCCCCAGTGTCTACCCACCAATCCTTATTGTTGGTCGTCAGATTCACTTCTGACACCACAGCTAAAAGGCTTGGCGACGCATGGTCATCAGTTTGTTATGTGGATGGTTCTTCTTATTCGTTTTGAGATGGTTGCGACATTCATTCGCCTTATGCCCTTCTTTGTTGCAGATATAGCAGGTTCCCTTGAAGCGCATGTTCTTGCCTTGTGTACCTTGGGTAGTCTTCTTCCGCTTTAAGCCTTTAGAAGTAGACGCTTTCCCCTTTGAGTCTTCGATCACATTGGCCTTGGCTTCATAGGAGTTCTTACTGCTCCTTTTCTCGGACTTTCAGTTGTCCTCCTCAATTCGAAGCCTCACAATGAGATCTTCCAAACTTCAGCTCCTTGCGCTTGATGATATAGACAGAGATTCTATAAAACTTTGATTTCCAGTTATGTATGAATTTCGTATGTATGAATAGTACCGTATGTATGAACAGTAAATGAACAGTGACCTTGAACAGTAATTGTGAATAGTGACCTGTGAACAGTAATTGTGAAAAGTGATTGTGAACAGTAATTGTGAATAGTGATTGTGAACAGTGATTGATGCACAGTATGTATGAGCGATCGCTCGTAACAGGACTAGAAGCCGAATACCCTGTGACGGGTTCTGTACCTCTGCCTCCTTGATTCTCTTAAAATGAGTTGGAGGTGCGCAATGCAACCCTGTTGTGTGAGCTTTTGATCGATAAGATGAATGCAAACTCTACTTAATTATGGAATGCTTAAAATTGGAGTAAAGGATGAAGTATTAATAAGTTGCAAAGGTGAGAGCTTACAGAAACTTGGCTTGAATAAAGTGTCTTTGGATACAGAAGCAACTTGAATACAACTTGAAATTCTAAGGGGGGAAGGAAGATTACAAGGTGGAATTCTGCTAAATTTTCTCTCTTGTTTTTTCAGTTCTTTTCGCTCTGAATTGGCTTAAGATGTTAAAGAGTTGAGTCTTTTTCTTCAAGAAATCGTTAGAATCGAATATTAAAAAATCAAGCGCGAAGAAGCAAGAATGAATTAAAAACGATTCAAGAGATGTTCATGAAAGAATTGTGAAGTCAACTATCCATACCCATCCTCATGTGCCTTCAAGAACACTTTCAAAAAGAAAGCCTTTTAAGTGAGGCATGCATATGAGTCATCGGGACTTTTCTTTTAAAACAGAAGAGAAGAAGAACAGGAAGAGTGATGATAGCTAGCCCAGAAAAATGTTTAGTGATCCATAGAAAACAACGAAGAAAACATAAACATTATGCAAACCATACCGTACTGCAAGTAGAAGGAAACTTGGCTCGACTTTTATATTGCTGTCACTTCAACCTTCAAGTACAAGCTCTCAGTCCTCTCTCTCACAAATTTTGATACTGGACTACAAATTAAAAGGCAAGATTACAACATTAGTTCTAGCTAACAAAGAGCCTAAATCCTAAGAAAATAAATGCAAAACTTAATCCTAGTCTTCGCTGCCTTTTTCTCTGCTGAAACAAGTATTTATAGCCAAAAACCAAAGGAGGCGAATCCCGAGAAGATTGGGGGAGCAAACGCTCCCCAACTGATCAGGTAGGCCGCGGAAACGCGGCTTGGGCCGCTTTTTTCGCGGCCCTGGTGTGGCCAGGTGGCCAACACCAAAGGGGGGGTCTTTCTGGTTTTCTTTTAGCTCGTATCTCCTGCTGGTTTTCTGGTTTCTGCTCCATACTCTGTTGACGAAACAGCCTTGATTCTGTGGCTTCAATCGCTCGATTCGGGGAGAATTTTTCTCAACCTCTTGATATGCCTAGATTTAGCCCTGATTTTCTTCATTTCGAATTTATTCTAAATTAATTCAGAATTTGGAGGGCTTTTGGGCTTGTTTCTCTTTTCTTCCTTTAAGCACTTGGGCCTACATTAGCAAAGAAAAAAGACAACTTATTAATAGAATTTATTAGCTAACAAGTGTGGTAAGTGACAATATAAATGCAATATATGTGACAAATCAAGGCACCCTCACAATTTGAGGTAATGATACGAAGGTGTCCTTCCATGCCATAACTCAAATGGTATAAGACCAAGTTTCTTGTGGGGTACTCTATTTAGGATATAATTTGCAGTTACAGAGCTTCCCCCCAAGTTCTGCGGAGCTCCAGAACTTACGAGCATGGAATTGACCATCTCCTTCAAAGTTCTGTTCTTCCGTTCAGCAATTCCATTTTGTTGAGGAGTATATGGTGCTGTAATTTGATGGATTATACCAATTTAGCACATAACTCACTAAAATTATTTGATTCATATTCTCCGCCTCTTTCAGATTTTAGAATCTTGATATTCTTGTTGAGTTGATTCTCAACTTCGACTTTATATGTTATACATATTCTTTACCTCATCCTTACTGTTTAAAAGATACACATAATAGTATTTTGTACAGTCATCAATAAAAGTAATAAAATACTTTTATCACCTTTAGTTGGCATAAACTTCAAGTCACACAGATCGCTATGAATTAACCCTAAAGGTTCTGTATTTCGATCAATTGAGTGAAATGAATTTTTCGCTAACTTGGCCTCAACACAATCTCACACTTGCGAATTTCTTCCAAGTTGAGTTTAGGAATATATCCTAGATTAGACAAGTTTTTAATGACTTGTAATTTACATGCCCTAATCTAGCATGCCATAAAATAGAGACTCAAGCAAATAAACAAAAGACTTTTCTTTATTTATAAGCTTTGGGTACAAATACACAGCTTTTTGTCCACCACTGTAATATTGCTTTAAAAAGTCCATCAACAAGATAACCCTTTCTCACATACATCCCACCCTTAGTAAATACAAATTTATCTGATTCAAAAACCATTCGAAATCCTTTCTTACTAAGTATTGATACAGAGATCAAATTCTTGCGGATATCTAAAACATGTAGCACATCGTTCAGAGTAAGCTCTTTCCCAGATGTCCACTTTAGGATGACCTTTCCTTTCCTTCAACCTTGGAGACGGCTGAGTTTCCCATGAAGAGTTGCTCATCTTGCTCTAGTTTTTGATATTCAGAGAATAATAATTTCTCAGAGCAGATGTGCCGAGTAGCCCCAGTGTCTACCCACCAATCCTTATTGTTGGTCGTCAGATTCACTTCTGACACCACAGCTAAAAGGCTTGGCGACGCATGTCGTCAGGTTTGTATGTTGATGTTCTTCTTATTCGTTTGAGATGGTTGCGACATTCATTCGCCTTATGCCCTTCTTTGTTGCAGATATAGCAGTTCCGTTGAAGCGCATGTTCTTGCCTTTGTACCTGGGTAGTCTTCTTCCGCTTTAAGCCTTTAGAAGTAGACGCTTTCCCCTTTGAGTCTTCGATCACATTGGCCTTGCTTCATAGGGTTCTTACTGCTCTTTCTCGGACTTTCAGTTGTCCTCCTCAATTCGAAGCCTCACAATGAGATCTTCCAACTTCAGCTCCTTGCGCTTGTGCTTCAGTAGTTCTTGAAATCTCTCCACGCAGTGGGAGGTTTCTCCACGATAGTAGCACTTGAAAGTTTCAGGTAGAATCATACCTTCGGCTTCTATCTCGTGCAAGATAAGTTGAAATTCTTGCACCTGACTGATCACGGTCTTGTTGTCTACATCTTGTACTCCAAAGAAATCGTCCTACGACGAACTTCTTGGTACCGGCATCCTTAGTCTTGTACTTCTTATCAAGACTGGCCCATAACTTCTTTGCCATTGTGATAGGACTGTAGACATTGTAAGAGAGTCATCCAGTCCATTCACAATATAGTCGACAAAGGAAGTCACCTTGAGTTCATGCATCGACTGCAAGGACAGAGTCCCGATCAGTTCCGGATTCTGGTGGATCTTCTTGCAGGAATTTGGCAGATGCAAAGTGGTCAAGTAGAAGAGCATCTTCTGTTGCCACTCTGAATTCTGTGCCATCAAATTTTCTGCCTTCTCTGACTTCAGGTTAGGAAGTGGAGTAGGCATCAAGCTTATAGCTGCATGTTTGGTGTCTTGCTTGAGCTGTCTTGATTAGTCTCAGACATTTTCTGCAAGTTCAAGCAGAACAGAAGTAAGAAACTTCAGATAATTATCTTAAGATTGTTAGTTTCTAGATCAATCTGACAACTAATCAATATCACTGAAATATCACCGATCTAATTGGCCAGGTCGGTTAATATCAGGTGAGAGGTTTTCGTTCAATAGAACGTTCCTTATTAAAGAACCACCTTTCAATTACCTTCCTTGGTTAAACACCATTAGACTGGTATAAGTCAGTCTCAATATACTGAATATCAGTATAACCCCTGTATAAAGAAAATTAATTCACTTATACAGTACTTGGAGTGAGGTACGCTTATAGCGAATCTCCTTAAGACAATTTACGTCCCCGCAAACGGTGCTAACGGGATACTGGACGCTGGTCTTCCAAGATACAACACTCCTTCACGGTATTTGGATAGCACTACCAAATCACCGTACGGTCGAACTGTAGTTAACCAGTACCTTCACAGGATTATCAAAGCAGCAGGACCAAGACAAATTTTAGGGAGAATATTTGTCTTTACTTTGGAGTAGCACCACACTGGAGAGAAAGGAGGAAGGTAGAAGAATATTCTTCTTTGGAAGTCACAGATTCAGACAACACTTCTATTAAGAATCTGTTGAATTTTCTGAGCCTTCTTTCAGAACGAATTTTGCAGAATCTCTTAGAAGTCGCTTCGGAATCCAAGTTGCAGAATCCTACTTTCTGATGGAAGTCACTACCAAATCACCGTACGGTCGAAACTGTAGTTAACCAGTACCTCCACAGGATTATCAAAGCAGCAGGACTAAGATAAATTTCAGGGAGAATATTTGTCTTTACTTTGGAGTAGCACCCACTGGAGAGAAAGGGAAGGTTAGAAGAATATTCTTCTTTGGAAGTCACAGATTCAGATAACAATTCTATTAAAGAATCTGTTGAATTTTCTGAGCCTTCTTTCAGAACGAATTTTGCAGAATTCTTGGAAGTCGCTTCGGAATCCAAGTTGTAGAATTCTCACTTCCTGATGGAAGTCACTACCAAATCACCGTACGGTCGAACTATAGTTAACCAGTACCTTCATAGGATTATCAAAGCAGCAGGACCAAGACCAATTTCAGGGAGAATATTTGTCTTTACTTTGGAGTAGCACTTACTGGAGAGAAAGGAGGAAGGTAAAAGAATATTCTTCTTTGGAAGTCACAAGTTCAGACAACAATTCTATTAAAGAATCTGTTGAATTTTCTGAGCCTTCTTTCAGAAGGAATTTGCAGAATCTCTTAGAAGTCACTTCGGAATCCAAGTTCAGAATTCCTACTCCTGATGGAAGTCACTACGAACTTGAGTTGCAGAAACCTACTTCAGAATGCGAGGAAGAACTTCTTTCTCCTGTATTGCTTCTGTTGTGTGTTTTAGTTTGAGAAAATGGAGCGCTATTTATAGCGCTCCGGGAGGGTAAAAGTGTCTGACCAACCGAACGTTGCAACGGTTCGGTCTCAGACAGCAACCGCCCAACTGTTCGCGGCGTTTGCTGACAGCAGTTGCGCTGGGCGGTTCGGATCCGGATGGCGGAGCGAGTATGATCCGCGGCGGCACCACCAGCCGCCGCCAATGGCGGCATGCGCGCGCGCACGTGCATGTGCGGGCATGTGTCCCTCTAATCGCGCGCTAAAACTCCAAGTACACAAAGGGCACACCCTTTGTTCCCATTTTCTCTATTTAAACACTTCAAACTTCCATCCCATGGGCAAATGTGGGACTAAATGCTTTAGCTACCTTTAGTCCCATTTTGGCTTTGAATTAGGCAAACTTTAGACCTAAATATCTCATTCATTCGAAGTCGGAATTGAACATGTGATATACCACGTCATCCTCAATGGAAGGAGAAAACACTCCACAACCATTATCCAATTGATTCAATCAATGGATCTCGCCGTAATTCAACTCAAAGATTCACATTTATTCTTCATATTTCCAATAAAGGTATACAGTATAAGATGGGAAGTCGTACCTGTCATACCAAGAGCGTGCTTTTTCAATAGGAGAACTTCCCAGACCACCCAAGCAGCATGTATTTAAAAGTTCCCAGTAGTATAGCGACATCAAGAGAGAGTACATTTGAAGTGCATAAGCCTATTTGCAATTCTAGTAAAGCAGAAACACCAAAGAATCTCAAAGATGTATGGTAGTAAAGACAGAAGACAAAATGGAATTATTTCTATTGGTTTACAGCGGCCTTTGGCTTGACCAAGTTCCTGTTTATTCTTCAAGCTCGTGGTTTCTTTTTAGGAGGCAGCAGAAGCTGACATCACTTGAAGAAGGGTACAAAATGATATCCAGTCAGTTTAGAAGATTCACATATAAAGAGCTTAAAAGGGCAACTAAAAATTTCAAGGAGGAATTCGGGAAAGGAGGCTCAGGGACCGTGTACAAAGGGGATCCTCGATGATAAGAGCATGGTTGCAGTGAAGAAGTTGGCAATGTGATCGAAGGAGGAGAAAAATTCTAGGCTGAAGTCACTATAATTGGAAGATGATGTGAACAGTATGCAGTTGATGTAAGAAATCAGTGATAAAATTAAACTTATTAGTTTCACTATCAACTATGATCTTCGATAGAAATAAACTTAAAACTAATTATATGACAATGGTTTTAAATAAAAATTATTATACTCGTAATGTAGAAAATTTCAATCGTCACAAGCCAAACGTCAACCCTTAGCTAATAAGAAAATCCAACTTACAATATCAGGAGGATAGCAGAACATAAGACAACAGATTCACATTCATATGCTCACGAATATTTGTGGACATCAGAGAAATCATGATAATATACTAGAGATACGTAGCAGTGTAACTCAACAGTAAATGATGTACTAAAACTAAAAGTTACCTACCGAGAGGAAACTGTTGGCCCGAGGCCCATCACTCTAGTTTTGATGATGATCAACTCATGTAGTTATGTTTACTAATGATCTTGTGTTTAATTAGTGACAGATTTATGATCAAGATCTTAGTAGGTGCAAAGCTTCAACAAAGGATTTGAAGTCAAGTTTTGGAGCTTGCACGGTTTGATCCAAGAGCCATTGGATCGTGTTAGACCAAGTCAAGAAGATGAGAAGGCTTCAAGTGAAGACTTTTAAGAAGATGAAGACTTGAGTCTAGGTTTGTTTTAGAAGATTTTATTTTTTAGATAAAATGTAAAGGATAGAGTAGTTGGTGGATTGCTCAAGTACTTATACACGCACACTCTTGATAGTTTTGTTTACAAAAGATTTTCTATTTTAGAAAATACATGTTTGGATTTTGGTTTTCAAGTTTACATATCTTTTATCCAAAACCATGTTTAGAACTTAAAGTCAAAAACATAGATATTTCACCATGATTGTGTAGTGGATCATATCCATACACACTATGCTTTAATAGAATTTAAATATCTTATTTTGTATTTGGAGAAGTTTTGGAAAACAAAGTTTTGGAAAAATCAATTTGGAAAATACTATGTTAGTTTTGAATCAATATTCCAACTTACAAAAATAGTCCCAAATCATTTGTAACATGCCTTGATTTTGTGCAAGCATGTTTGTTTATCATAGTATATTGGTAAAACTATTTTTGTAAATTTCTGTGAATTTATGGTTTTTATGTGAGCCAAAAGACCAAAGTTTTTAATCCCTAGTTCAGACCTGACCTGGCTTCAGCCGGTCGAACCGATCCGGTCGACCGACGTGCACAGACGTGCACGCCAGTTCTGCAGGAGGGCCCGCCGACCGAGACCCGGTCGACCGTCCAGATGCTCTGCTCTCTGGAAAGGCCCCAGCCGACCGCACGGTCGACCGGACAGAGAGTTTGCTCTCTGTATCCTGGCTTGGTCGACCGCCCGGTCGACCGATGGCTCAAACGGTCTGAATATGACCGTTGGCCGGTCGCCGACGGTCGACCGACAGGCCTGACAGAACCCAACGGCTAGTTTTTCTGAGCCTATAAATTTGGGGGTTTGCCATTGTTTTTCACCAAGATTTCTAGTGGACTTGAGCCAGTTTTCTCACTTCTTTAAAAGAGTTTTCTCTACTAATTGAGAGCTAATACTTCCAATCAAAAGGGGAGTTTTTATCAAGAGTGTTAAAAGAGATTTTCTTTAGTTTTCCTCCACTATCTCTTCCTTGTTTTCTCCACACTGCACTTGAGCATCCATTGATTACTCATCCTATAGGAGTGTTGTAGTGAGAGTGTTTTTTGGTGATCAAAGTGTTTAGATCACCAAGAGATCTTTTCTTGTTTCTTGAGGAGGCGGACGAGTGTGTTCGCGATTGTTTCGAGTTCGTGTGTGAACTCTTGTTTGAGGTGCGGCCTCGGCGAGCGGGTGGGCTTGCGGTGTGTACGGACGAGAGAGTCCAAGGAGTTCTAGTGAGAACTCATTGTAGGTGTTGCGGCCCGGTTATCCAGTGGGATCGTTTTAGTGAAATCCTTCGTGTGTCGAAGGCGGGGATGTAGAGCAAGTGTTGCTCGAACCTCGAAACAATCCATTGTGTTTGCGATTGCTCACTCTCTCTCTATCTCCTGTCTATATCTTGCATTCAATTATTGTGTTATATCTATATGCTTGTATACATTGTGTGCTTAATTGATATATATGCTTGGTTTGTTTGCTAACACTGTGTATTTAACCAAGAGAGCCAACGCGGCACCTCAACCCATATCCAGGGGAATCTAGAGGAGTTTGTCCAGAGCCCTTCACGGGGAATTCGGCAACACTCTGTGTTATACGTGGTGTTTAGTGTAAGAATTCAGATTAGGTCAATAAGGTTTTTAATTCCGCATTATTTGGCATTAAGTGACCATTAGATTAGCCATCACCTATTCACCCCCCCTCTAGGTGAACCTACAATTGGTATCAGAGCCATGCTCTTGATTTGGGTCTACAACCTAGAGTTAAAGATCCTCCTTTAGCTAATCACAATATTTGTACACACACCATGGATTTCATGTCACCACCTATGTTTGACATTCTTAACATCCAAATTTGGAAGGTTAAGATGTCTTTGTACCTCAAAGGCCTAGAATTCATGTTTATCTTGCTACAATTAAAGATTCATATGTTAATGATAGCAAGTATTTGAGGCTAACTCAAAAGGCCATTCATACTTTGAAATGTACCTTAAATGATGAATATCTTTCTAGGGTTTCTAACATTGACTCGGCTTTTGTAGTATGGAAACTACCATCACCTCCCTTGGCGAAAAAATGTATATTATGCGGGGAGCGATTCGGACGTGGAAGCAACACCTCCAACTTGTGCTATATGGTCCAAGGGGATAACCCCCTTGAGTTAAACTACCGAATCCGAGGTAGAGATGTTAACATGTCATATGATGAACTCACTTCTTTTGTCAACTATTGCTTGAAAAATATGACCTGATTAAAAGGAAAATAAGAAAATGAAAAGGATTTTGATTGCATGCACAAAGAAAATGATTCTTTTAAAAATAAAATTGCATGTTTAGAAAAAGAAAATGAAAATTTGAAAGATGATAATATTTCCTAATGTCTAAATGAATGATTTATGTGAAGGGAATGTCTTTGAAGAATAAAATTATTTTGGTGGAAAACAAAAGGAAGTTATTTTTCAAGAAAACTCTTGTTTAAAAAGAAAAATTTGTGAAAAAAAAAAGTTTCTAAAAAGAAGAAAATGACTCTATATCTCACCATGCTTTACATGCCACCATTGATAATAGTGAGATTAAATTTTTGAAAAATAAAATTGATAGTTTGAGCTCAACTTTGAGCTCATGTGCATTTAACCATTCTACATTGGAGTCCTTGTTTTCAAAGAAACAAGCTCCACATGTTCATGCACATCATCATCATGCATATGCTTATGTTGCACGTCATGATCACACTCACACACATAAGCATCCTAAGGTATACAAATGTACACATTGTGGCCGCAAAGGCCATCTAGCAAAGTTTTGTTATGATAGGATACATCATTTAATTTTGCTAATCATAAAAATTTTTGGGTTCCTTACAAAGCTAACCCCAACCCAAAAGAAAATGGGTACCAAAGTCCCCACCTTGTGTTTTGATGTAGGTGAGGGCTCTCACAAGACGTGAGAGATTTGGTGCCTTGGTGGTGGTTTGCATGGACTTGATGGACACATATATGGATGCATCACTATCAAGAAGTTTTGGTGGGACAACCACCATGTTTGGAGTTTTGGAACATAGTTCCTTAGTTGGTAATTATTTCTAAACTCTTATTTTACCTACATGCTTGTAACTAGGCTATACATGTCTATTTCATATGTGATATCATATAGCATGTTCATGTTTTTTAATTGTTTTTGTGCTTCATGTGGTAAATACTAGTTTAAATGTAGTTTTTGTTAAAACTTAGATTTATACATGTACAAATAGTGAGAACAAGTTGATTCATATATGTTTGCACTTCATGCTCATTTGTACCCACTATATGCACATATATAAGCTAGTTTTGATGATTTCCTATTTACACTTGTTTTGCCAATTTTCGTGTTTTTACTTCATGTATATGCATTTTTATTCAAATCTAATAAATATACATGTATATCCTTTTTGAGTGTTTTGCCTTCATGCAAATACTATTAATAGACTCGTTTTATGTTTGGGATATGTATGCATATTGTTAGATTTAGATAAATCATACATATACCTAGAAGTTATTGTTTTAATGAAAAATGAATTTTCATGATTTGTTTGAATAAATGAATTTTTTTTATGATTTAAAAAAATGATACTCACATTTTTAGAGCTTCAATGATTATTTTCATGAAAATGCTAATTACATGATTTTTGAACACTCACACTTTATTTTTGTCATGACTTAGTTTCATGGACATATTTTTGAGCTTTATAGACTATGAGTGTAAAATTTTGTGTATTTAGTATATCTGCTATCATTGTGATTGTTATTATATGTATCATTGCAGTGATCATTGACTATCTGGATTCAGATTTATAGCTTGTTCAGGCTAATTTAGGCTTAGCGTGTATACGTGAGGTATTTCCTTACGTATATACGTCGCCAACTCTCGTCGCGCCTCCTCTTCCGCGTATTTTGGGAAGCGGGGCGTGACAGGTTTTTTTTTGGTATCAGAGCCAGGTTGTCTGGGCCGTGGTCCCGGGTATGCATGGGACCCACCTAAAGCATGGACAATGTCTCCAACCGATCAGTTTCAATAATTTAGGGCATCGATTGGCATGTGTGGTAGGCGTAGTATGGGATGCGTCTATTACGTGTGACAATTGGTGTTCGCTGATATAATTAATAATAAATTGTTGATGCTTTGTGACTGACTGTAATCACCTGGTTGTATATTTATATATCATTATGATAGACACATGATTGTAACCAGGACCAGATTATGTACCAGGTTAGTGATATTGCTAGGATACACATCTAGACGTCAGTTGTCTGTTTATGGTTGTTTTACTTGTCTTGTACCCGTACTCTTATTCTTGCTGTTGTTAATCAGTTGCTTATGTATCATATTATTTGATTATCTTATATCTGCAGTTGTTCTTATTATTATTTATGCACAATGTTTTCTGCACGAGCTGTTCCCTTTACATACACACTCACCATGGTCGCGTTTTGACGAAGATTTTGGATTTATATGCATGTTTTGTGAAAAAGGTTGTTTATGCATATATGTTTTGTTTTGCAAATAGGAGAAAAAGAATTTGATTTGTTTTATGCTTATTAGCATGTTTATCTCCTAGATTTGCATACATGTTTATGAGCATACATTGCATATTTATTGTTTATTTGTTATGCATGAGTTAAGGGGGAGCTTCTTTGAAGCTTTACTTTAATCCATGCATATATAACTTCATGAGTTTTGTCATCATCAAAAAGGGGGAGATTGTTGGCCCGAAGGCCCATCACTCTAATTTTGATGATGATCAACTCATGTAGTTATGTTTACTAATGATCATGTGTTTAATTAGTGACAGATTTATGATCAAGATCTTAGTAGGTGCAAAGCTTCAACAAAGGATTTGAAGTCAAGTTTTGGAGCTTGCACGGTTTGATCCAAGAGCCATTGGATCGTGTTTGGACCAAGTCAAGAAGATGAGAAGGCTTCAAGTGAAGACTTCAAGAAGATGAAGACTTGACTCTAGGTTTGTTTTAGAAGATTTTATTTTTAGATAAAATGTAAAGGATAGAGTAGTTGGTGGATTGCTCAAGTACTTATACACACACACTCTTGATAGTTTGTTTTACAAAAGATTTTCTATTTTAGAAAATACATGTTTGGATTTTGGTTTTTCAAGTTACATATCTTTTATCCAAAACCATGTTTAGAACTTAAAGTCAAAAACATAGATATTTCACCATGATTGTGTAGTGGATCATATCCATACACACTATGCTTTAATAGAATTTAAATATCTTATTTTGTATTTGGAGAAGATTTGAAAAAACAGTTTTGGAAAAATCTGTAAGTTCACCTAGAGGGGGGGTGAATAGGTGATGGCTATCTAATGGTCACTTAATGCCAAATAATGCGGAAGCTAAAAAACAATTATGACCAAATAAAACTTTTACACTAAACACCACATATAACACAAGAGTGTTGCCGAATTCCCCGTGAAGGGCTCTGGACAACTCATCTAGATTCCCTTGAATGGGTTGAGGTGCCGCGTTGGCTCTCTTGGTTGAATACAAGTGTTAGCAAACAATCCCAAGCAAGTATATCAATTAAGCACACAATATATCAAGCATGTAAATGATAAAGACAATTAATAGCATGCAAGATATAAAAGAGACAAAGAGAGAGAGAGAGAGTGAGCAATCGCAAACACAAAGGGTTTGTTTCGAGGTTCGAGCACACTTGCTCTACATCCCCGCCTTCGACACACGAAGGATTTCCACTATGCAAGATCCCAATGGATCTCTCCCCGTTGTCGCAACACCTACAAACCCTCGGACTCCCTAGTCCCGTACACACGCAAGCCCCACAAGCTTGCCGAGGCCGCACCTCAAACACGGAGTTCGCACCCGAACTCGAAACAACGCGGACACACACGTCCGCCTCCTCAAAGTACAAGAAATGATCTCTTGGTGATCTAAACACTTTGATCACCAATAAAAGCTCTCACTACAACACTCCTATAAGATGAATAGCAATGGATAGCTCAAGTGTTTGTGTGAGAAATGAAAGTTCACCTAGAGGGGGGGTGAATAGGTGATGGCTAATCTAATGGTCACTTGTGAACAAATAATGCGGAATTAAAACTAAGTTGACCAAATTAACTTCTTTTAATTAAACACTTATGTAACTCAAGAGTGTTGCCGAATTCCCCTTGCGAGGCTCTGGACAAGCTCCTCTAGATTCCCCTTGAATGGGTTGAGGTGCCGCGTTGGCTCTCTTGGTTGAATACTAGTGTTATCAAGCAATCCCAAGCAAGTATATCAATTATGTGCACAAGGGAATATATCATGCATATAAGATGAACACAATAAATAACATGCAAGATATAACAAGAGACAAAGAGAGAGAGAGAGAATGGCAATCGCAAACACAAAGGTATGTTTCGAGGTTCGAGCACACTTGCTCTACATCCCCGCCTTCGACACACGAAGGATTTCCACTATGCACGATCCAACCGGATCTCTCCTTGGTGCCGCAACACCTACAATCCCTCGGACTCCCAAGTCCCGTACACACGCAAGTCCACCGACTCGCGAGGCCGCACCTCTCACCACAAGAGTTCACACCCGAACTCCACACCACAACGAGCACACTTGCCCGTCTCCTCAAGGAACAAAGAAAATCTCTTTGGTGATCTAACACTTGATCACCAATTACAAACTCACTACAACACTCTCCTATAGGATAGATATGTCTATGGATGCTCAAGTGTAGTGTGAGAAATCAAGGAAAGAACTTTGATGGAAAACTCAAGAAATCACTTAAAACACTCTCTTGATAAAAACTCCCTTTAAGATGGGAAGTATTTGCACTCAATTATGTGGAGAGAACTTCTGAAATCAGTTGGAAAAACTAGCTCTAAGGTCTCCAAAATCTTCTACCAAAAACAGTTGACAAGACCCCTTTTATAGGCTGTCAGAAAATAGAGCCGTTGGGGTTCTGTCAGTGCTACCGGTCGACCGTCCGGTCGACCGGCAACGGTCAAAAATCCGACCGTTGCAGCCTCCGTCGACCGACCCGGTCGACCGATCAACTGGAGAAGAGAGTAAAACTCTCTGTCGGTCGACCGCCCCGGTCGACCGATAATTCCCGAGAGCAAAGCTCTCTTAAGCGGTCGACCGGTCCGGTCGACTGATCCTCCAGTGCACACTGGCGTGCACGCTGTGCACGTCCGGTCGACCGACCCGGTCGACCAGCCACTGCCAGTTCTGAAAAATCAGAACTGTCAGAACCAGAAAAATGGGATTAAGGATTGGTCTTATAACTTAATAAAAATTCCAGAAATACTTAGAAATTCTACAAAAATAGTTTTATGATATAGAAACATGCTTGCACAAAATCAAGGCATGTTATTGAAGATTTGACTATTTTTGTAACTTGGAAATATTGGCTCATAATAAAAACTGTTTTTCTAAAACAACATGTTTTTCCAAATTTCCATCAAATACAAAAACAAGATACACTTTAAAGCATAGTGTGTATGGATATGATCCAATACACAATCAAGATGTAATATCTAGTTTTTACATAAAGCACTAAACTTGTTTTGAAATATCAACATGTTTTTCCAAACTTTCATCAAATACAAAAACAAGATATACTTTAAAAGCATAGTGTGTATGGATATGATCCACTACACAATCAAGATGAAATATCTAGTTTTTGACAATAGGCTCCAAGCATGGTTTTGGATATAAGATATGTAAACTATGAAATACCAAAAACCAATTAGAATTTTGTCATAATGAAAATCTTTTCTTTAACTAAAAATTCTTTTCTAAAAAAGAAATCTTAAATGAAAACTTCAATCAAGAGTATGTGTGTGATATAGACTTGAGCAATCCACCAATCTATTCTATCCTTTACATTTTTACTAAAAACAAAACTAAATCTTATACCTAGACACAGTCTTGATCTTCTTGAAGTCTCCCTTGAAGGCTTCTTATCTTCTTGACTTGGTCCAAGCTTGATCCAAAAAGCTCCTTGGATCACACCGTGCTAGCTCCAAATCTTGACATTTAATCCTTTGTTGAGCTTTGCACCTACTAAGATCTTGATAAAGAATCTGTCACTAATTAAACAAGATCATTAGCAAATATAACTACATGAGTTGATCATCATCAAACTAGAGTGATAGGCCTTTGGGCCAACAATCTCCCCCTTTTTGATGATGACAAAACTCATGAAGTTATATATGCATGGATAAAGTAAAGCTTCAAAGAAGCTCCCTCTTAACTCATGCATAGACATAAATAATAAGATATGGCAATAAAGCATATGACATGTATGCAAATGTAGGAGATGCAATCATATAAATCAAATCATAAATCAAATCTTTTTCTCCTATTTGCAAATCAAAGACATATATGCATAAAACAAATCTTATACAACCTTAAGTAAGGAAGACAAATACTTCTCCTCTTTAAGTAAGGAAATCATGCATATATCACAAATACTTCTCCCCCTTTTTGTCAATCATCAACAAAGGGGTCAAAGTAAAAACAAATCAAATAAAATTTTCTCCCCCTTTTTGTCAAAAGCAAAGAAATCAAGAAGGGGTAATACAAGGTAATCGATAAAGATTTGTATGCTATATAAATTCATGAAGAGGAAGACGTTAAGTTAGCTTCCCTACAATGTGTATTGCATGAAAGAGGGATGTGAAGCCCTAATTCACACAACACAACTATGTAATGCATAGAAGGAGATGTGAAGCTCCCCCTACACACGTATATCATATAAAGAAGAGATGTTAAGCTCCTCAATTTATAATATACTCAACATGAATCTATATGTAAGAGAGATGTTAAGCTCTCCTTGCATATAGGAAATACAAAACAAAACATTTTTAATTTTTCTCAATAAAACAAATTTTGAACCAATCATAATTTGTAACTTTGATACCAATAGAAAATAGCAATTGAAGATGTGTGATATCAAGTTATCATAGCAAAATTTTTTTTAATGTTTCAAACATAAATTGAAAGATCTAAAATAAAATCTTTTTATTTTTCATAAGCTTATGCATAGTTAAAATAAGGTGTTAACTTAACTTAGCATAAACTTTTGTGCTTTAAGAATGTAAATCAATTGTAAAGCAAGCACTTGGAAATCATATATATGTATGTGAATAGATAAGACCAATTTGAAAATTAGGGCATACATATATAGGAACCAAATGTGAGTAATATACCAATTGTAAAATTAACATTAAAATCATGTATATACTCATAACCAAAAATTTGTAGGTTTAAAAGATAGTTATGGTTTAAGCACTACCAATTTGAAGAATAAATAACTAGTTATAAATAATTTTTGAAAAACTAGTTAAAGATCCTTCAAAAACATGAAATCATATGTTATTCATGAATTATACTAAATACATACAAGTTTAAGCACTCATAGTCCATAAAGCTCAAAATTATCTTTTATCATAAAAGATGAGTGTTCAAAGGTTATGTAAATGGTATTTTCATGAAAATAAAAGTGAAGCATGAATCTCATGAAAATCTTATTTTCATCTTAAAACAAATCATATGTTTTTCATAAAGCAATACTAAATACATAAAGATTTAATCACTCATGGTCTATAAAGCTCAAAATATTTTGTATCATAAAGATGAGTGTTCAAAAGATCATGTAAATAGCTTTTTATGAAAATAGTCATTCAAGCTCAAAAAGATCATAAATCACATTTTGTTGTACAAATCAAAACATGAAAAATCATTTTTTTTATTTATTTAAAATACTAATCTTCATGGTATATGTATGATTTATCCAATTCTAACAATATGCATACATATCCCAAATATGAAAAGAGTCAATATATATTGCATGAAGGCAATGACTCAAGGGTATACATGTATATTTATTAAATTTGAATTAAACACACATATACATGAAGTAAGATCAAAGATAGGCATAACAAGTATAAATGACGGAATCATCAAAACTAGTCTATATACATGCATATAGTGGATACAAATGAGCATGAAGTTCAAATATGTATGAGTCAATTGTAGTTCACTATTCAATATATGTATAAGTGCAAGTTTTGACACATTCTACATTTAAGCATGTAAATGCCACATGAAACACATAAAATCTTAAAACATGAACATGCTATATGATACATGAAATTAAAAGCATGTGCATAAAAGAAATAGGAGTTTAGAAATTGTTACCAACTTCAAAGCTCCTAAAGTGGTGGCCTTTCCACCAAAATTCCTTGATAGCGATGCATCCAAGTGTATGTCCATCAAGTCCATTTCATCCACTACCAAGGCACCAATCCTCTCACGTTTTGTGAGAGCCCTCACCTACATCAAAATTAAAGGGTGGAGGTTTTGGTACCCATATTTTCTTGGGTCCTATGGGGTTAGCTTTGTAAGGAACCCAAGCATTTTTATTTTTATCAAAAATAAGAACATTTAACCTTTCATAACAAAATTTTCTTAGATGGCCTTTGCGGCCACAATGTGTACATGTGTACACCTTAGCATACTTATGAGTGGGAGTGTGAGCATGATGTGCATCATAAGTATGGTCATGATGATGATGTGCATGAGTATGAGGAACTTGTTTCTTTTGAAACAAGGATTCCAATCTAGTATGATTGAATGCACATGAGCTCAAATTAGAGCTCAAATTATCAATTTTATTTTTCAAATTTTTAATCTCATTTTGATCAATGTGAGCATGAAAGCATGATGAGATATAGAATCACTTTTCTTTTTCTTTTGTGAAACAAAATCTTTTTCTTTTTCACAAATTTTTTCTTTCAAGATTTATTTTCTTGAAAAACATCTTCCTTTTGTTTTTCCACCAAATCAATCTTATTTTTTCAAAATCATATTTCCTTCACATAAAATATTCAATTTAGACATTAAGGAAATATTCTCATTTTTCAAATCCTCATTTTCTTTTTCTAAACATGCAAGTTTATTTCTAAAAGAATCATTTTCTACATGCATGCAATCAAAATTCTTTTTCAATTCTTGTTATCTTTTTCTAAGCATGCAATGTTATTTCTATATGAGTCATGTTCCTTATGCATGCAAGCAATGTCCTTTTTAAATTTTTATTTCCTTTTTATCATGTCATATTTCTCAAGAATTGTTTGGCAAAATGAAGTGAGCTCATCATATGACATGTCCTCATCATCGATTCGGAGTTTACCTCAAGGGGTTATCCCCTTGGACCATATAGCATACGTTGGAGATGTCGCTTCCAACGTCCGAATCGCTCCCCGCATAGTATAAATCTTTCTCGCCAAGGGAGATGAGGGGTTCCATACTACAAAAGCCGATTCAATGTTAGAACCCTAGATAAATAGTCATTATTTAGGGTACATTTAAGAGCATGAAGGGCTTTAGCATTAGCCTCAATATTCTTACCATCTATACAATATGCATTATTAGTGGCAAGATAGACATGAATTCCTAAGGCCTTGAGGTACAATGACATCTTAACCTTCCAAATTTGGATGTTAAGGATGTCAAAGGTGGGTGGTGACATGAAGTCCATTGTGTGTGTACAAATCTTTTGATTAGCCTAAAAGAGGATCTTTAACTCTTAGGTTGTTAGACCAATATCAAGAGCACTAGCTCTGATACCAATTGAAAGTTCACCTAGAGGGGGGTTGAATAGTGATGGCTAATCTAATGGTCACTTGTGAACAAATAATGCGGAAAAAAAAGAATTAAAACTAAGTTGACCAAATTAACTTCTTTAATTAACACTTATGTATAACTCAAGAGTGTTGCCGAATTCCCCTTGCGAGGCTCTGGACAGCTCCTCTAGATTCCCCTTGAATGGTTGAGGTGCCGCGTTGGCTCTCTTGGTTGAATACTAGTGTTATCAAGCAATCCCAACAAGTATATCATTATGTGCACAAGGGAATATATCATGCATATAAGATGAACACAATAAATAACATGCAAGATATAACAAGAGACAAAGAGAGAGAGAGAGAATGGCAATCGCAAACACAAAGGTATGTTTCGAGGTTCGAGCACACTTGCTCTACATCCCCGCCTTCGACACACGAAGGATTTCCACTATGCACGATCCAACCGGATCTCTCCTTTGGTGCCGCAACCCCTACAATCCCTCGGACTCC